>CAUYRT010008551.1:0-39425 GCA_963574885.1 Lepilemur ruficaudatus | reverse complement strand
AATTCCCTTATGTCATTGCTACACATTTGCTAGTCTCTAATTATTATTATTATTATTTTTTGAGACAGAGTCTCACTCTGTTGCCTGGGCTAGAGTGCCGTGGCGTCAGCTTAGCTCACAGCAACCTCAAACTCCTGGGCTCAAGCAATCCTTCTGCCTCAGCCTCCTGAGTAGCTGGGACTACAGGCATGCACCACCATGCCCGGCTAATTTTTTCTGTATATTTTTAGTTGGCCAATTAATTTCTTTCTATTTTTAGTAGAGACAGGGTCTTGCTTTTGCTCAGGCTGGTTTTGAACTCCTGACCTTGAGGGATCCGCCCGCCTTGGGCTCCCAGAGTGTTAGGATTACAGGCGTGAGCCACCGCCCCTGGCCTTAGTCTCTGATTATTTGATTTGATTATTTTGTTTACTTGTTTGTCTCTCTCAACTAGAATACAAACTCCTGAGGGCTTAGAGTGTTAGATTGGGTTTTTCAAGAAACCAAAGCAAGAGATTAAACAGGGACAACTCCTGTAGGGAGAAATGGAGAGGGAGCTGGAAGAGGCTAGGCGGCATAGACTGCCTTGCAAGTCTGATCCCTGTGGAGGAGAGAGAGGGAAGGTAGTATGGTTCTAAGAAAGCTTTGGCAACGCAGGTGAGGAGTCCTCAAACCAAAGTTGCTGTCTAAAGAGTCTCATCTCACAGGAAGGTCTTGCCTTATTGTCCCTGCTCACTCAGTCGTTAGCTGGGAGCAGCCCTAGGGAAGCATGGTGATGGCACAGAGGTAGTGATGGATTTAGAGTACTGCAGCTGAGATCAGTTACTAGCTGTGAGGATGTGATAGGTGCATTTTCAAGGTAGCCACAGGTGAGTTGTCTGTTTTGTTCACTGATAAATCTCGGTGTCTCAAAACTGTATCAGACACACAGTAGGTACTCAACTGAGTACCAAATGACTTTAGGTAAACATTTTCCTAAGTTGTTTTGATTGCTTACATCTTAAGCCTTTTTATTAATATTGCAGAATTAGCAGTTATGTAAAGGACCTACTACTGTATTTGTTGAAGCCTGACTCTGTGTTGGACTTTCCACATGTAGTTTATCCCTTAAATCTTCTCAATAAGCTCTGAGGTTGTTTATTGTTTAAATTATATATATGAGGGAAGAAACTGAGGCTCACAGAGGTAAAAGTCCTTTGTGCCAAATGATAGAGCTGGTGAGAGTGGTAGGGCTGGGATTTGAATCCCTTTTGATCCAACTCGAAAGGCCAGCATGCCTCCCAGTTGATTTCTTTCCCTGGTAATATTTTTCTGGGTCATATTTTCTGGATTTGCTGATATTTGGAAAAAAAAAAAAACAAAAAAGGGAAGGGAAGTGTTATTGTATTCTTCAAAACCCATGTGACAGTAAAAGGCATGGAGACACAAATGTGGCCCAGAGTGGGGGTGTGGGTCTTTCTGGATTGATGTTTCATGTTGTAATAGGTCTGCATCTTTGATTTGTTTTATCTGTATTGCTTATACAGAAGACTGGTTTTTCTGTCATCTTTGTATACTGCATATAGTGTACTCCTGTTAAACTAACAACAATAGCAATGACAACTAATGATTAACAGATTTGCTATGTGTCAGGTATGATGGTAATCGCTTTAAGTGGGGTATCTTATTTACTCTCCCATAGCAATGTCCACTTGGTACTGAGGCTCAGAAGTAAAATATCTTGCCCAAGGTCACAAATTAATTAGTGTTAAATCTGAGACCTAACTTCTGTTTGACAACAGTGTTCAGTGTACCTTACCAGAATTTTTTGGTAAATCATCCAAGCCAGCTTTTCTCAATTTATAGTGTCCCAAAGAAATCATAGAATTAGGATTTTTATTTTTTTAAAGAGAGAAGTTTATAAAATATAGTTTTAGATTTTCCTTGGAGATTGCTACTTCTCAAAGCAGTTTTTCTCATGTCATCTCACCAAGTAGGCTTTGGAATATTGATGAGAATCCATGTTCTAATTTTTAATCTACAACTTTGGGGCAGACTTTCCACATGCCATTTCCTTTCTGTTGAGGGAGTAGCCTACCTTGCTTATTTCCAGGGTTGTGTAGATGAACTAACATGTGAGAGGCTGCAGTTTCCTAGTAGTGATGCTTGGTAGAGACAGTGGAACCTGCTTGCCTTCTGCCTCTTTCCTGTCATCTGTCAGAAGCATACCATCTGTTCCAAGCAGTAGGCTGTCTTTCCCTGTTCTTGCTCTGAACACAGTGAAAGAGTTCCTTCTGTCTATTGCTTTCCTGACTCTTTGGCATGTTTTCACTACTGTGTTTCCATTTAAGTTGATCATAGTTTCTTTCCATTTCTTGTATAGATAATTAAAAATCTGAGTTTCATGATGTCCTTAAATCCTTTTCTTCTCTCTTTCTTTTTCATTAGGATTATCTATACCGATCACGTCTGAGTTACTCTTTACTTCTTATACCATATGGTTTTCATCTTAAAAGTAATCTTTCTTTTCTGAGCTTTCCACAAACATGTATTGAATGTCTGCTGTGAGTCAGATGTTAACTCTAGGTGCTGTGGAATGAAGAAAAATCATATAGGTCCCTCAAGAAGTTTAGAGATGAGTTGGTATTTTGCTTTGGTTTTTAGCATTGATGGCCAAGGGTTGTTAATCATATATTCTCATGCTCATATTTATTGAGTGATTTACTCTGTGCCAGGCACAAATCTAAAGGCTTTACATACTACACCTTATTTAATCCTCATAACACCAGGAGGTGGCTAGTCGTATTATTCTTATTTTATATGTGAGGAACTAGAGGCACAGAGCAGTTAAATAAGTTGTTCAGTGTTATACAGCTAGTAGATGATAAATTTGAGATTTTAATCCAGGTAGTTTGGCTACTGAACACATTAGGATATGGCTTCCATCCCCATACTGTATCCTGTACTCACAAGGTAAAGGCCCAGAAATTAATTATCATGAGGGCATATTTACTCTGTACAAAGTTCATTTCCAAACCCCTAGGGGAGAACAATTAATTTCATATGTGGGAATTTCAGAAGGCTTCACAAAGATGACTTTTGATGTTGAGTCATTCATTCAGTGCTAGATGCTGGAGATATAGTGGTTATCGGGACAGACATAGTCCCTGATCTTTAGGAGCTGACGATGCCAGTGGAGGTAGACAGACTATAAACAAACAGATACATATATATAATATTAGGCAGTGATAAATGCTAGAAAGAGGAATAAGTACTAATAAGTGTGGGTAAGTAGAGAGAGAGATTCTCTGTGTGTGTGTTACTTTTTTATATAGAGGGTGGTCAGGGAAGATCTCTGACAAAGAGACATTTGAGTAGAATCCCCAAGTAAGTGAGGGATTGAGCCATGTGGGTATCTGGGGTAGAAGGTTCCAGGCAGAGGCAACTAAATCATAAGCCCTAAAGTAGGAGCAAGTTGGGGCATTCAAGCAATAGAAGGAAGGAACATGTGGCTGGAGGGTAGAGAGTGAGAGGTCAGAGGTAGGAGGTGAGTCCAGAAAGGTCAACAGGGGCCAGCTCTGCCATAATAGGGGGTTTGGACTTTATTCTATATGTAATAGGAAGTCATTGAAAAGTTTTATACAGGGAAGTAACATTATCTGATTTCAGTTATTAAAAGTGGATGTGGTTTTTATGTATAGAGTATGCTGTAGGCAGGCATGGGCAGAAGCAAAGAGAAGAGTAAGGATCCTTTGTAGTAGTTCAGATTAAAGATGATAGTTGCTCTAACTAAAAAGCAGTGCTGGAGATGGTGAGAAGTGATCAGAGTCTGGATATTTTTTGAAGGTGCAGCTGACAGATTTGCTGATGATGTGAGGGAGACAGAGAAGAGTCAAGGTTGACTCCAAGAACTTTTGTTCTAACTACCAGTAGATGGAATTACCTTTTGTGAAGTGAGATAGACTGCAGTAGCACCAGGTTTCAGGGAGAAGATAAGCAGTTTGTTTTGGACATGTAAATAGGAGATTCCTTTTAAATGACCAAGTGGAGATGTTGAGTTGAATAACTGAGTCAAATCGTCAGGTGTGAGCTCTGGGTTAGACATAGAAATTTGGGAGTTGATAGTGAGTATATGGGATTTAAAAAAAATAGACATTATTTTTTAGAGGAGTTTTAGATTCACAGCAAAATTGAGCAGAAAGCAGAGAGTTCCCATATTCCTGCTGCCTCCTGTACCTCCTCCACCGTCAACTTTGTACACCAGAGTGGTACATTTGTTATTATATAATTGATGAACCTACACTAACACATTATTAGCACCCAAAGATCATAGTTTACATTAGGGTTTGCTCCTGGTGTTGTACTTTTTATGGGTTTTGACAAATGTATAATGACATGTACCCACATATGTTGTGTTGGCACTCAAAAAGTTTTGGAATTTGGAGCATTTTGGATTTCATGTTTTTGCGTTGGGGATGCTCAACCTGTAGTAAAATTCACTCTTTTCAGAGTTCTGAGGCTTGCTAAAATCATACAGTCATGCAAGCACCACTGCAATTAAGGTGAAAGCACTTTTATTGCCCTCAGAATTCCCTCATGTCCCTTTTTAGTCCTGGTACCTCCAGCCCCTGTCACCCATTGATTTGTCCTCTGTCCCTATAGTTTTGCCTTTTCCAGAATGTCATATAATAGAATCATCCAGTATGTAGCCTTTTGGATTTGGTTTCTTTCACTTAGCATAATGAATCGAGATTCATCCATATTTTTGCATGAATTAGTAGTTCCTTTTATTGTTGAATACTATTCCATTGTATGAGGGTACCACAGTTTATCTGTTTATCTGTTCAAAGACATGGGGCTTCCAGTTTTTGGTTAATATAAATAAATATTTGCATATATATTTTTATGAGAACATAAGTTTTCATTTTTCTTGGCTAAATATCAAGCAGTAGGATTTCTGGGTCATATGGTAAGTATATGTTTAATTTTAGGAGAAACTGCCAAACTGTTTTCCCTAGTGGCTAGTCCACTTTGCATTTCTATCAGCAATGTATGAGAGTCCCAGTTGCTCTGCATCCTTGCCAGCACTTGGTGGGATTCTTATTTTTCCTTCCTTTTTTGTTAATTGTTTTTTAAAATTGAGATCTAATACACATACCATAAAATTTACCCCTTTAAAGCATACAATTTAATGGTTTTTAGTATATCATAAAGTTGTACAATCATTACCACCACTATCTAATTCCAGAACATTTTCATCACCCCAAAAAAGAAACCCTATACTAATTTACTTTCTATCTCTATAGATTTTTCTACTCTGGACATTTTTCGTAGAAATGGAATCATTCAATAAGTGTTTCTTTGTGACTAGTTTCTTTCACTTAGCATATTTTCAAGATTCATTTGTGTTATAGCATATATCGGTACTTCATTCCTTTTTATGGATGAATAATTCCACTGTATGGCTATACCGTATTTTCTTTACCCATTCATCAGTTCATGGGTATTTGTATTGTTTTCACTTTCTAGCTATTATGCATAGCACATTTATTTATAAGTTTGTAAGTAGACATGCATTTTCATATCTCTTCGGTATATACCTAAGAGTGCAAATGCTGGGTCATATGGTAATTCTAGGTTTAACTCTTTGAGGAACTGCTAAACTGTATTCTATAGCAGCTGCACCATTTTACATTCTCTCCAGCAAATGGGAATTCTATTTTTTTTTTTTAAGAGAGGGGGTCTCACTATGTTGCCCAGGCTGTACTTGAACTCTTGGGCTCAAGGAATCCTCCTGCCTGAGCCTCCTTAGTAGCTGGGAGTACAAGCACATGCCACCATGCCCAGCTATTTTCTAAAAGTTCAATAAGTAGTAAAATTCTCAGCTGAGACTGAGGATCAGGAGTAGGAGGACTTGGGTTTGAGTAAAGAGTATCAAATACTGAGAAGAGTAGAAAAGGGATTGGGTGTGAGAAATTGTGATAGGTTTGTTGGTGCCAACAAGTGCCACTGAGGGCCCACTTGAGGATGGTGGTCATGGAGTTTTTGAAATTAGCTTTATATTTTAGAATAGTTTTAGATTTACAGAAAAATTCTGAAGATCGTATAGAAAGTTTCTGTGTATGACACACCCGGTTTCCTCTACTGTTAACATCATACGTTAGTAAGATAAAAATGTAGGCCAGGCGTGGTGGCTCACGCCTGTAATCCTAGCACTCTGGGAGGCCGAGGCGGGTGGATTGCTCAAGGTCAGGAGTTTGAAACCAGCCTGAGCAAGAGCGAGACCCCGTCTCTACTAAAAATAGAAAGAAATTAATTGGCCAACTAAAAATATATCGAAAAAATTAGCCGGGCATGGTGGCGCATGCCTGTAGTCCCAGCTACTTGGGAGGCTGAGGCAGAAGGATTGCTTGAGCCCAGGAGTTTGAGGTTGCTGTGAGTTAGGCCTACGCCACAGCACTTTAGCCCGGGCAACAGAGTGAGACTTTGTCTCAAAAAACACACACATACACAAAAAAAAACAAACAAAAAGAAAACACTTGGCTTTACTAGCCATGGATTTCTCAGTAATTATGTGAAATTGAATAAATCAGAAAAAACATTTTTCCTCAATCTTAACAAGCACAAACATTAGATTATATATATTTGATATTTTCTAAAAGAAAAACTACAATATAAATTCATCATTTTGCTAGAACTTTAATATCATTTCACCTGCCGCTTCCTTGTTTATATGGGTGATTGGGGAATGAAAAGGAAGTGATTTTTGAGCTCCTGCAATTTGGTCCCTATGTCGAGGCACCCTTCCTACTAATCCTTCACCAAGATGCATGAAGTGTTATTAATTATCCCCATTCCTTGTGAGTTAACTGAGGCCCAGAGAGAGTTAAAAGTTTTTCTCAAGTCATGCAGCTGGGAAGAGTCAGAATTCAAATTTTCTAGATTGGTGGAACACATTTTAAGCATTAAAGCCAAGGGGATATAGTTTTTCTGCATTTAAAGGTGTTGGCTACAAAGTCTGCTGCGGGCAGGTAGGTTGGAGGTTGCAGAATAAGAGCATCTTCCTGCTCCTTCTGCTCAGTTAGAATCTGGAATTGTTTGTGGTTATCAAAAATGACTAGAGTCATGATTTTACTCTCTTTGGCCTAGGGATGAATTTCTCACAGAAAACATGATTATTTCTAGTTCTCAAAAACCTTTATCTATATTAATTACTTCATCATGCTAGAAATTACCTTTATAGAGAGAGGAAGAAGAAAATGCTGAGTTCATTATGCAGTCCACTTGGACACAGAGATTAAGGATACGTTATTATAAATCAATTATTCTGCTCAGTGCCAACTTTGCACTGAGATATAGCAAACTCAAACCTACATGTACACGCATGCACGCACACACACACGCACAAAATGAATTTAACTTTAATACTTGGTTTTCTCACCTTATTAGGATGTCCCAGCTCCAGTCTGCTGTTGAGACTCCCTTTTACTTGGCTCCAACAGTAGATGGTAAACAAAATCATACCCTTTTAAGTTTTATTTGTCTGGAAATTGAAAAATATCCTGATGAGTCTAAAAGTTAGCAGCATTGCTGGAAACTGCCACATTTCCCAAGTTCTCAACTCCTGGACATTTTGCCCTGTCAGCCTGCCAGGCAAACAAATGACCCACCTGGCATTTGTGTATTTATGTCTCCATTACTAATATTCTTCTAGTATCCATCATAATTGTTTATTCATCCAATGATCTTATTCAATATGTATTTAATCCTGGCCAGTCATCGTAATCTGCTCACTCTCTCCATGCGGAAAACTCAAAGGACCTGTAAAGAAATTTACAATATAATATGGACATGTAATATAATAAGACATGTAATACCAACTTTAATATAAGGAATTAGAGGTGCCAACTGTGTGGTGGAGAATGTGGAATTCAGACCATAGGGAAATTATTTCCGGCTAGGATGTGGAGAAGGGCCATTGAGCTGAGGCTAAAGGAAACCAGAAATTCACATACATGGCGATCTGAAGAGGATGTGCATCCCAGATTGACACATTTCATGTGAAAAGTCATAAAACAGGAAGTCCAACTAAGCAGACAGCAGATATGCTGTCTTGATCAGAAAACAGAGATGAGTGAAGGAATAATGGAAGATAAAATCAGCGGGAATTAAAGTACAGGGAGACCTTGAAATCATGACTGAGATGTTCAGTGTCTCTCATGTCAAAAAATCTTTGCAGCAGAAGAGTCCTATAGATAAGAGTTATGTTTCAGGGCAACTAATTTGACAACAGTTTATAGGGCAGACTGTAGGGGGAAACATCTATTTTGAACCTAGCACAGTAGCTCAGGCATAATAAAAATCAGGAAATAGCAAACAACAACAAAAAAAGACAGAAACCTAAGAAAAGTTGTAAAGGAAAAATTGAAGATTTCTTGTAAAAAATAAAAAAAAAAAACAAGTGGCACTTCAGTCATTCCATGTGTAGTCCAAACCTTTTAAAAGTCTGACATTCAAGGTTGGTATAGAATCTGATTATACCAAGCTACCATTATAGCATTTTGGTTCCATACACCCCCACTCAAACAGCTCTCTGCTGCCTTCTTAGGCAAAAAATCTGCTGTATTCACCTCTGTATTGCTTTTTGATGCCCAGACAAAGCACTTTACTTAGGAACTCAGGGTATACTTGTTGAAAAAAAAAAAAAATCAATAAATGAATTCAAGGACCTCTTCTTGTCTATCCAAATAGAACTTCATGGCTGCCTATTAGAAGGATGCTTGGTCTTTTTATCATCCTCCTGAAGACCTTGGCTCTCTTTGCCTCTGTGCTTTTGTTCATGCTGCTTCCCTTGTCTAGAATGAGGACCTCTTTTTTCCTTACTGTAAGATCTTTAAGGAACATGCAGCTGAGATTCTACTTTCTCTGCCCAATTATGAACTATTATTCTTTATTATTTAAAGCTATAGTTACAATCTAACAATTGATTAGTGTCAATATAGTTGTTTGCCCAAACTATTAATAGATGCTAACTTCTCAGAGAACAAGGCATGTAACCTACTTTTATGCCTTCCTAACTTCCCGCACTGTGTCGGTGCATAGCATCAAGTGAATGCTTTTGATTGACTGATCAACTCTCCACTCTCCATGGCCAGTCATTAGAGGCAGTCTCTTGCATACATCCCCAATTCCCTTGTTGCTCTCTACTTTCTTATTTGCAAGACAAACCCACAGCCCTGGTTAAATTCAACTCTCTGTCATCTCTACACCTGCACATGGGCAAGTGACTGTGGCTGGTGAGGGACTCCCTGCTGCTGGGGCCTCTCTGCACAGTCCTGAGCAGTGCAGGGCATCACATGGCGAGGCTAGCTCAGGTCTCTCTTCCTTTTCTTGTGTAATAAATTAATACATTAAATCCATGAATGGATTAATCCATTCATGAGAGCAAAACCCCCATGATCCAATTCCCTTTTAAAAGCCCCCCTTTTCAATATGGCCACGTTGGGATTAAGTTTCAACATGAGTTTTGGAGGGGACATTCAAACCACAGCAACTATTTTACACCTTCTTATTTTTCTTTAGACTTCCATCACCTTCTTCCTCATTCTCAGCTTTAATTAATGACCTTACTTCACATTTTACTAAGAAAATCGAAGCAAAGAGCAGAAACCTCCCATAAACTCCCACCACATTATCAACCCTCTTAGCAGCATCTGTCCCATATAGTCACCTTCCTGATTGGTATTAGATTAACTGTCAATGCTTCTATCTAAAATCAATCCCTCCACTTGTCTATTAGTTTTCATTTTCTCTCATGGCACCTTTAAGAAGGCTCGTCTTTGATGCTTACATTATTAATCCTCCCTTTCTATTTGATCACTACCCTCAGCATAACAGCATATCGTTATTACTTCTATCTTAAAAGAAGCTGGAAAGGTAGGAGATGGTGATCAAAGAGAGGCATGGATGACATTGAGGTTGTGGAGAGTTTGCAGTTAATGATAATGACAAACTCTGACTTTGCTCAGGATAGTGACTGAGGTTAGTAGAGAGCATCATTGGAGGAGAGGGTTTCATTGAACCTAGAGGCCAAGTGGTTGGATGAAACACATACATTGCTAGGAATTCGAACAGAAACATTGCCAAAGAGAGTGTTAATGAACCAAAAGACTAAGATAATGAAGACTTTGTGATTCGCGTATCAGTACATGGCTAACAGTAAGTGGCATTGGAATTCGATTTGTTGACATGAGCTTCACAGCTGGGAGTGGTGGTTTAAGAGAGAATGGTCTGAAGTGGTGATGAGGAACAAGAATGGGCAACTGCTTCCCCCCAGGCCCAGTGGGATAAGGAATCAGGGGAAAATGACAGCTACCACGAGAGAAGCCCACAGAGGAAACCATGTCCTTGGGGAAGAACCAGGTTTCCGCAAAACAATAGGAGAGATCATTCAGAGAAGAGATTAAGGATGTAGAAGTCAATGAATTATTTTTAAAATTTCACTGTGGCATTTTATACAACTTAGTTTGCCTTCATATGTAGTACTTTGCATGGTATTTGCTCAGATGTGTCATGAATGAATCACTCTTGTCCTTGTTTCCAATTGAATGGAAGAATATCGCCACAGGAAGCCTGGATTTGAGCTTGTCAAAACTAGAGAGTTTATTATGGCATTTGCACTTCGGCTTCTTGTGTCTTGAATTCTAATTATAATAACTAATGAAAAGTTATAGCTTTCAAAGTTATATGTAATATCTCATTTGATCTCAAAAACTGTGAAAAGACTGTTTTCTAAATGAGAAAAATAATGCTCAAACGAGTTAAAGTTGCCCTTACTACATAGGGAAGCTGGGACCAAACTGCTGTCCGATTCCAGTCCAACCTTTTTTCCACCTCATCTCCATGTAAAAATTGTCAAACCCCATCTTCTGAGAGATGGGAAAAAATGGGCTCATTTTCTCCTGAGTTTCCAGGACTCTACCCACATGTCAACCAGAGCAGCTCTGTCTTTACATATTCAACTCTGGCCTTGAATTTGGTTGGGGGAAAAGGATCTATTGGTAGCAAACATTTGAAAATTGTATTATATTCCTGGATCATCCAGTAATATTGACTATATCTAGTTCGGTGTTCCAGGAAAGGTTTTTTCTCCTCTGGGAGAGTAGTTGGATGGTGTCCTGCCAGGTTTGAAGGGTAAGAATGGGATTAGTGACAGTCAAATGACTTTCACTGTGATTGGTTGGGTATTTGTGTGAGACTATATAGCCACTAATCACTGTCACTCTAAAAGCTGAGAAAAAAAGCAAGAAGAAAAAGAAGATCTGTGTTGTCATGGCAATAGTTTACCATTGTAATAATTAACGCTTTTCTTAACTGACTAGTTAAACTGCGACTTAGAATATGCACTATTTACCCTATAATTAGGACACTGGCTTACTAGAACAAAAACGTTACTACTATGAGTGCTGTTCGAACGGGCTTTACAGCCACATGAATTATATTCACAGGCATAAAGAAGAAATTACTTACTTTGGGGGAAGGATAGAAGTTTTATTATATTGAAAAGCATATGTGAGTGTGAAATTATAGGATAAATCTATAAAAAATAAGGAAGTAAGTGCTTAGGGATTTTTCTGACAGAAATCAAAAGCTTGTTGCATAAGTAAAAGTCATTTTAGTAAGAAATATTAGTCAATAAAATATTCCAAATATCCTAGAAACATTGACTATACAAACTTGATTATGTTAGACTCCTTTAATATACTGTAACATATACCACCTGTGTTCCTTTTTTTCTTCTTTTTTATTTTATTAAATTCTCTCTGACCTTTCCTGACCCTAATTTAAGCTCCTGCTCCTTTATATCTGGGGTAGATTCAGGGTCAAAATTCATTTCACATCATGCTTACTACATTGAAATGGGATAGAGCTGAAGGAACAGATCACTTCAAGATATATTAGTAAAGACTTTTACATATATACTCACTTAGATAAAGAAACTAAAATATTGGGTCTTAAATTCAGTATAGTTTTAATTAGGGGCTAGTCCCTTCACCCAAGACAAAGTAGTCCTAGTATGTTTTTATATATAGAAATAGTTCTTCAATTATAATAAAATTTTAACATAATCAGTCATGTTTGAATATGTGACAGAACATAAATTGCCATACAAATTTTACTTGGATACTTACTGTTTTCAAAATATATGTTATTTCTTAGAAAATGTACAAGTATAAACTTGATAAGAATTTTGTACACAATGTCTGATAGTTTTATTTAGAAAATAAACAGCCTCATTCCCTTTCCATTCTTGGTAACTAGTCAAAGAAGTTAAAAATATCTCTAAAACTATATTTCAAGCTATTTCAACCAAGTAAATAAATGTTGGATCTTAGTGTATTACATAATTATGTTATATGCAATGTTTAAGTGGAAAAAGTTACATAAAAACAAATATAAATTTCTAATATTTTTATGTGGTTACTTAGTAGAATGATTAATTTTTTAAGTAATTCAATCAAACAGGATAACCGTGAATATGACAATATAGCACAGTAGTCAACTGTGTGGCCACGAGGCCCAGACTCCCTCAAATTTTAATTTTAGCCCCTCCCTAGCTGTGTGACTTTGAATAAGATGCTCACCTCTCTGTGCCTCCGTGTCCTCATTTGTAAAATAGGGAACATAATAATAAGTACCTCATAAGGTTACATGAGACTCAAATGAGTCAATAAAGAATTGACACCTGTACCTGCCACAGTATAAGCACTCATTATATTAGCTGTTAAAATTGGCAAAATCAAAGAGCAATAGCACACTAATTTTTTATTGTGAAAATGTTACAACATATATTTGTTTATTTTTTTCCTGCCTTTCATTAATTTTTATTTCATTCCAAATAGTCATGGATATTATTATTTCCCATTTAATTTTTAATATTCTTTCCACTAATCTGATACTGGAGTATCATTTTTCCTTAAGCCTTCTCTTTTCACCCATGTAATTCTCTGTGACAGCACACGACAAGCCTCTCATTCCAGTGGTAAAGCCAAGCAGAATGTTGAGAAAGCGGTCTTTCGAGAACGCTGCAGTGTATGTTTTCACCTATGGCACTGTTCCACGCCTTTTCCAGTCTCAATTTTGTCTTAATTTGCAATATATGTACTGAACTATAGTTTCTTTAAAATTTTTTTTTTTTGACAAGTCGGTGAATAACACAGTAGTACCAGGCAGAGTTGCTGATACTCTCACTGCTCATTTTGGTCTTCCTTAGCTGTACAAAAGGAAACTATATAAAGAGGTTGAATTAATTTCAATACAGCCCTAGGCATTTTTATGGTGGTGTTTGAATTATTTTTCACCATTTCAGTTCAGTTATAGAAAATAAGCTAATTAAATATAAGAGAATGAATTTAGCACCACCTCAGATTATAATTCAGTTTTTAATAAATTCAATTTTATTAATACACATACCAGTAATACTTTATCATGAATATTTGAACCCATAAAATTATCGAAGAACCATAGAATGACAGAGAATGACAGAAATTTAGGGTTAGAAAACAATGCTTTCTGCCTCACGTGAGTTGGTAGACTTGAGGCAGAAATCTTTTTCTTTAACGTCTAACCTTTGTTTTACACTTCTAGTTTGGGGCAGTTCACTACTTCACCATATTGGATAGATCCTGGATATTTTTAAACATTCTCTTATATTAAGCTAAAGCCTACTTCCTGTAACTTCTATAAATTCTTATTCTGCCATGACAATCCTTCAGGCATTAGAAGGCAGCTAGCCTTAACCCATCTTCGCCCTTTGACCCTCCTGCTGCTTCTCCTTTCTCGGTTCAACATCCTCAGCTCCTGTAACTGTTTCTCAAATGATACTGTGCCTAGGGGGTCTCACCTCTAGATAGTCACTGATTTTTTTATTCTTCAAGAATCGGACTTCATGTGTGCATCAATAAATAAAATGTTAACTGAGCAATGTCCTCCATACCACATAGTGCATAACAAGTGTAGACCTGCTGTAATAGACAATAGGAGTGAGTGAAGGATTTTGAAGTGAGCGCCCTGACAGTGTGCTGACTAGATATTCAGTGTAAGAGAGGGCTGGGAGAAGGAAAGACAGCTGAAGTCACCTACAGAAAGCAAAGTATACAGTGATAAGGGTCTGGACTGAGTAGCAACGGAAATGGAGCAGAATGGATAATTGTATGAGATGTTTCAAAGGAAACAGCAATGGGATTTAGGAAACTAAGTAAATCCCATGAATAAAGGGGAAGTGATTCAAAGCACACTGCGTGTTTCCAAGCATGAGTGACTGATCAAAATGTTAGTGCTATTGTCAGAGACTGTGTGAGAGAGAACTGGGTTCAGGGAGCAAAGGGGAGAAAATGATGCATCTGTTTGAGTTTGGGGTGAAATTAGGATACCAGTTAGGAAACTTCCTTGGAGACTTAGAAACATGGAACTAGAAGTTTATATCGCTGTGACTTACTTGAGGAAACTATCAGATTCAAGAAAAGAATTATGGTCCAAGAACAGATAATTAGTCTGATCGGCAGACTGACGAGAAACAGAACAAAAGACCTCGGACTGAGCCTCGAGAAGGCATATAGGTCGGCATAGCTATGCCAGAAAATATGGAGGAAATTTGAGAGACACAGATCTTAACGCAAGCCGCATTTTGAAGACATTAGTAAGCTTATATATTTAATATTCTGGAAATGTTGGCTAGATGAATAATAAGAATGACTGTAGAAAATTCAGTTTGAATTTTAAAAACTCTTTTGTGTTGGCTCCAAATTCTAAAATTCTACAGTTTTTTTTTTTTTAGCCTTAGAGTTTTTGAAGCCCACTCCATGTAGAAAAAAAGGAAAATCTAATCATTTTGGCTGTCACAACTATATGTTCTTTTTAAAAGTAAATATCATTTGGTTATCTTAATCATTAAAAATAGTTAACACATTGTAAGAATATGTGGACTTACAATTTTTATCTTAATATGTAGTCACTAAATCATGAAATTCATAAGACCCAAATATCTCATGAAAAGAAGCCAGCCATTACGATTTTGTCTATAATGCTCACATCTCGATGTACCCAGATGATTGACAGTGTTTGTAATTTTTTTGTGGAATACTGAGCTTTGTTGATGATCATGTTTCTCCATAATTTTCTTTAATTGTGTGCTTATGATTACAAGTACAAAGTCCCAAAAGCTCATAAAAATAGGAATTCGTGTTTCAGGTGTTCCTAGAATTTTAAGAGACTTTTTCTTTGAACATTACATTTTTTTTTAAAAGAAGCTCTGTGTATGTGTGTGTGTGTGTGTGTGTGTGTGTGTGTGTATGTGTGTATCTAGCCATATAGGTATAGATATAGATAGCTTTTCATTATCCGGGGGGGATGGGAGAGTTTAATGCCACTGCATAACATTGTCATCAAGATGATCTACCAAAATGATTTTCTGTGTATGTGTATGTGTACAGCCACAATTCCTTCAGGAGACACCTACCAAGGCAAATGCAGGTGTCCAGTTTTGACTTTAGCATGGGCACAGAACCTGTTTTACAAAGAGGAGAAACAACAACCAGCATTGGGAGAATAAAACCAGAGCTCTACAAACAGAAATCAGTTGACTCCGAGGGCAACAGAAAAGAAGATGTCAAAACCTGTGGGAAACTTAACTTTACCCTCCAGTATGATTATGAAAATGAACTTCTAGTTGTTAAAATAATCAAAGCCTTAGATCTCCCTGCTAAAGACTTCACAGGAACTTCTGACCCTTATGTGAAGATGTATCTTCTTCCAGATAGGAAAAAGAAATTTCAGACCCGTGTGCACAGAAAGACCTTAAACCCTCTATTTGATGAAACTTTTCAATTTCCTGTAGTGTACGACCAACTATGCAACCGAAAGCTACATTTCAGTGTGTATGATTTTGACAGATTTTCTAGACATGACATGATTGGGGAAGTAATTCTTGATAATTTGTTTGAAGAATCTGATCTCTCCAGGGAAGCCACAGTATGGAAAGATATTCATTGTGCTACCGCAGTAAGTAGTAATTCCACCCATATATTGTTTTTTATTTGACCTACAATGATATATAAGACCAATTATTACCCAGATTATTGGAATAAATTTTACAGTAATGGAATTTATGTCCCAGGATCTTGCAAAGGTAAGATTTAATTACATAATAATAATAATTTGGGGGCCTAACATTATATAGGTAACTTTAGTGATTGTGTAAATAAAAACTAGCTCTTGTAAATTACCAAAAAGAGTAGGCCTTGTCTCCTGTGAAATATTTATCTGTAACTTATCCCCAATACCCAATTTCCTCATAGTTAATATTGACTTTCATTATTTAAGATGATTTTGTTCCTCAGATCAAACTTGCAATGTACTTTGATGCTAGTTGGAAAAGTACTTAATTTGGGTCCATTATTTTAGAAGCTTTCATGGAATACATACAATTACAGTGTATGAAATGCTGAATGATCAAGAAGTGATTATTTACATTAGAACTTTTCTTTTTCATTACAAAGTGCTTTTTCTGATCATAAAATATTACCAAATTTAGTATTGAAAATTCAGAAAACAGAGTACAAACATGTAGCATAAAGTTAAAATAATCTACAATGGTACCAATTTGGTATAATATTTTAGCATATTGTTTTGCATTTTCTTGCTATGCATGTTTTTACATAATTAAGATCATACTAAGTTTAAAATTTTTGACACTGATTTTTTTTATGCTATATTTCTTTTAGTCCATGAAGTTTAGATATACGATCCATTTACCTCACTATTTTCTTATCTTTAAACGTTTAAATTAGGCATAAATTTTTTACACTAAAAATTGGTGTGTTCTTTTTTTCCAGTATCTATTTTTTCATTCAAGACTATTTGTCCAAGATAGAATTATAGAAGTAGAATTAGAGAACTGATCTCTTAAGTTAGATTTCTAAATTGTTTTGGCTTCTTAGTTTTTAAATGGGGCATTTAATTTTTTACCATCAGGTTGTCTTTATGTATTGCCATGTTTTGCTTGAGTTTTATCAAAAATTTTAAGCTTAAAATGTTTAAATTTGAATAGAGACGGGATTATTTTAAAAAATAAGAAAACTATTTTTTTACTCAAAATAGCTCCTTTCGTATTTTTTCGTTATCAGTGTCTTACTAATTATTATATAATCAATATTTGGGGTGATTATATTTTCATTATAAATTATGTGTTTTTTTTAATTTCAGAATATTACAGGGGTACAAATATTTAGGTTACGTGTGTGGATTATGTTGCATCATCAGAACATTTTAAGTTGTTGCATTTTTATTTCATGGTCCCCATTGTGATATCTATTAGGATATCTATTAGGGAACAAAGAAGGAATTATGATACTGGATATATTTCAGAGGCACATTGGGATCTTTTGATTTCACCTGATTTTCACTATATTGCTGATATTTCTACAGGGAAATATGGTAAGAGTGATAGTTATTGTTTTTAAAAATATGACACCTTCCAGAATTCTACAAATACAACCAGTAATTAATTGTTAGGTTATTTCTTTTGATTCCTCAATCTTACTACTTTTTTTGTTCATTCAAAATATATTTACTAAAATATTACATTCTTGGTGCTTGGCATGCTCAAGTACCAGGCTTGCAACAAATGTATTACTATTAAAAAATTGTTTTGAAGCATATTCTGTTCATATATTCAGGCTCAGAGGTAAGTAATGTGCAAATAGTCTAAAAATTAGTATCATTTTCTAGGAGATTGGCAATGAATTGTTTTTTACATTCTTAAGTTTTTGTATTCCAAACTGGTCCTTAGCAAAAGAGTAGGAATCCCTTGGGGAAACTTCAATTTTTGACTGCTAATACTACATACTCACATTTTGGTAAATATTAATAAATACTCAAATTTATTTTCAACCCTCCCATATGCCTAGTGTATTAATTTCTTATTTCTGCTATAAAAATTACTGCAAATTTAGTGTCTTAATACAAACATTTTATAGTTCAGTCAGAAGTCCAATGTGGGTCTTACTAAACTAAATAAAATCAAGGTGTTGGCAAGGCTGCATTCCTTTCCAGAGGTTCTTGGGAGATCTATTTTCTTGTCTTTTCTGAATTCTGGAGGCCAGTGGCATTCATTGGCTTAGATTGAACCCACGTGGGTAATCTAGGAAAATCTCCCCATCTCAAAGTCCATAATCTTAATCACGTCTGTGAAGTCCCTTTTGCCCTGTAACATATTCACAGATTCGAGGAATTAAGACATGGCCATCTTTGGGGAGCACCTTTATTCTGTCTGCCACACCTGTAGATATTTTCATTTCCATACTCTGAATATAAAAAGAAGTTGGGTGAAAATAAAATTCATCATTAAATTATTTTAATAAAAGGACATTTTTCTTTAACTGGAACATCAAGCCACACACTGTTCAAGATGTTGCTTATGGAATTTTTTTTGTTGAAAACATAGTAATGAAACCTAAATATCTAGACTATTTGGCCAAAGTTAATATTATGGTTAGTGTAGTATTTAATTAAAATTTCTGTTCAACTTTTGAAAAATCATTAAGCAATTTTATATTGACTTATTAGTAAAAATGAAAAAAAAATGTGGTTTGAAATTTGCTTACAAAACTTTTCCTCTTCACACATCTGTAATTTAAATAGTATATACAGAAATTATAGAGTTTTCTAGAAAGGAGAAAAAAGAAATAAATGAAAAGAAATGTAATATAAGCTCTCACTCATCCAAGTCTTGTTGAAATCTACAAAGGCAATCCAATTATGCAGCCATAGATATAAAAGATATAAAAGAGTTTATGTAAAAAATAATATAAATATTTGAATTAAAAGGATAGCTATCATTACATTAAGAGATAGTAGTATTCCATGGTGTGTATATTAAAAAAATATTAAGAGGGAGTGATGACAAATACAAATATTCTTATAAATCTTATAATTTCACAATTATAAGAATTCTTATAATTAAGATTTTTATTTGAAATAATCATTTACGAGATTTTACGGAGTGCCTTTATATAACTGCAAACCTCCAACTTAATTTAGTACAAAATTTACTGGGAAAAAAGAGCATTTTGCCATCAGTTTGAAAAGAAATAATTCATGTACCTTTAATTTTTAATGATTCTTTTTAGTATCATTAAGTCCTGCTTTATTATCACATTGATGGAAATGTAACGGCTCGCTTTTTCCTTCTTCAAGCTAATTATATAATTATGTCTTATAATTATTGAAAACAGGACTTTATGAAAATCAGAGTAGCTACTTTTTGTGATTGTTGTTTCTAATTGTTTTAAGTGTCTGATTCCTACAAATTTTCATCATAGAGCCTCTGTCACATTTTTTTCCATAGGTCAAAGGCCTGTCCAAGGCCTTATCCAAAAAATCTTCCCAAGACAGTTCATCACATGAAATTGACTTTTTTCCTACAGCATTTGATTCAAATAACTTCAATTTGATTACATAAATATTTACTGAGAACTTGCTATGTACAAAGTTTATATTTAGTTCTAGCCTGGAAAAAAAGACTAGTAAAATACAAGTTTTAGTCAAGGCTTTAGTCTAACAGAGGAGACAAGTAACAAAGAAAGTATCTTCCAGAGTGTAAATTACTATATAATTTTTTCCTGGTAACCTCCACAAATGACACACACACACACACACACACACACACACAAACGCACACAACTTTTTGGTACAGCTTATATCCCATATGAAAATAGTATTTGACATCCCCTTTGGATGATGGTCGAATTCTGAAAAGAGAAGTTGGGTGTTCCTTGAAAACAGCATGAGGAAAAGGAAATAAATCAAGACTGTAGCATGTTTACAGGGTGAAAAAAGTAGAGTGTGAATATGGAATGAAGAAAAGACTAAACAAAAACTTGAACCAGAATGTTCTGCTTAACTACAATCAGGAAGACCTTTGATTCAATGGGGGTTTCGTTTATTTTGTGTTTTATCTCAAGAGTGAAATTACTGGAGCTATCATCTCATAAGGCAACTCCATGGGTACAGCGGATGGGAGTCGGACACTGTGAGATGTAGGGGCCGGGTAGGAACCCAACACAGCAGTCTAGATGAGCTGAAAGAAGCCTGATTGAGGCTGGTAGCAATGAGAATGGAAAGGAGCTACTACATACTAAGGAAGCATCGGCTGTTGCACTTACTTAAACATTCTGCAAATATTTGTCTTATGTCTGCCACTTGCCTCTGAGCTTCTGGAAGAAAGAAATCATCTTGCATCCTTCACAGCATACATGAGTACTTAATACCTGTTGAATAAATAATTTAGCAAATTTTTATATAAAGTCAAGTGTAGAATTATTTAAGTACAAATCTACCACTACCAGAGGAAAAAAAATGTGATGATGTACCCCATTGATCACAAATCAATAAGTATATGCTTAGTTATATTTTGTTAACATTAGCTACTTTCTATGAAAAAAATTTTTTTAAATATTCAAGGTATGGCACCCATTCATATGTTAACTAACCAGGAAAATTTTAAATTACTGACAAAAATCTTATCAAGTTGAAGCAAGAGTCACATATTTTGCATTCATGATTTCATGACTAATAATTTATGTATAAGAAGGATTAATATTTTATCAGGAATTAGCAAATTTTCTTTTTGAAATTAGAGAGTGAATGACAAACGAAACAATAAAAGTGAGTCTTTATTCTGTGCAGAAAATTAGTTTTCACTTTAGGGATGATTCTACTCCATATCACAAATATGGCAAGCCAACCAAGCCAACCATATTTCTCTGGCACTAACATAGAAATATCTCCAATGTAGGGAAAAATCGCATTGAAAACTAGTGTGTACCCTATGCTGCTATTTCAGAAATGTAAAGGAGAAATACATATTCATATTCAGTTATATATGCAAAAGAAGTCTATGTAAAGACACACAAGAACTTAATAATAGTAGTTTCCTATTGGCAAAAGTGGTAGAAACTGGATGAATGAATATAGAAAGGGAATGATTTGCAGCATATTGCTTTAGGTATATTTTATTTTAAAACCATTGTGCATAGTATTTTTTCCTTTTTTTTTTTCACAGTAGACATTGCAGGCCTAGATTGTGTATAGCATTATTCACATGTTTAGTTAACTTTTTTCAAAAAATCGATCATTGTAAATACTGATATGTTTTGAATGTTTATATGTAATTTTCCCATGCATTCTCAAAAAGCCATTAAAAGTATACACAAATGAGGAAAAGATTTCCTTTTCCCGGACAGAACCAATTTCATTTTGCATATTTATTTATTTATTCGCTTATCTATTCAATGAATGGTTTTCAGCACTATGTTCACCAACTTAAAAAATTCTCACAACTAAAGATGTTGTGTGTGCATACCACATTGACCTGGGTTACAGCTATAAAATGTTTGAATTATTATCTTCTAACCAAGCATCTGTCAAAGAGTAGGCCTTGACATGACAAATACAAAGGAACTGCTGTGTTCATTGTATCAACCATTTAGGGTACCCGAGCTTCAGTTTGAAGTAACTTATTTCATTACACATTACTGAAATTTTTTTAAATGTTTAAAGATTTTTTTAAATTTGCTTTCTTATTTCTAGGTATATATTTTGAATTCTACCCTCAATAATCCTGGATTGGTTATAGGATCACAATAATATTATATGTTTTTCCCTTGGCTATCAATACATTCTCTTCTAATATTTAACTATGTCAGTTAATAACATTTTAAAAAGTGGCAAAATTCCAGTCTCATTATAAGGAAAAAGGTGCGGTGGAAGACAGAGCAGTAGGGACTGGACCTTTCTGGTCAGGGACTATCTGTGAAACTAGGTCTCCCAAGGAGTAGCAGTCAGTCTTGTAGCCATAGGCCTCCAGATTGGGAGGATGAGCCCACATCTGCTCCTCTCTGAACACCCTACTTTTCTGTTTTATCTCTGCAGTAAACCTGGCCCAGGAGTGTAACAGATTGCACATCTGCTAATGGGCCACCAGTAATTATTCAATTACTCAAATGTTGCAAGGAAATTCCATGAATCTATATATAAGGTCTTTTAGTCATTTTGCAAGAATTGATGGAAAGCATCTATGTTGCAAGATAAAATTAAATTTAAATTAAGTTTAAAATAATAAAATCTTAGCTGGGCATCGCGGTGTGCACCTATAGTCCCAGCTACTCGGGAGGCTGAGGCAAGAGAATCACTTGAGTACAGGAGTTCAAGACCAGCCACGGCAACACAGCAAGACCCCATCTCTATAAACAAACAAATAAATAAATAAAAGTCTATCATAGACTATCGCAAGACTATGAGAGCTCTCAAAGCATGATTCTTCTTGGCCTTAGCACCTGCCCAACTTAGCCTGTTAAAAAGAACTCATGAATATTTAATAT
Organism: Lepilemur ruficaudatus; assembly: GCA_963574885.1. Classification (NCBI taxonomy): domain Eukaryota; kingdom Metazoa; phylum Chordata; class Mammalia; order Primates; family Lepilemuridae; genus Lepilemur; species Lepilemur ruficaudatus. The sequence goes on along the minus strand of CAUYRT010008551.1, from coordinate 17,028 downwards.
TCAATATATCACCATAGCTTATTGTATTATTTTTTAAGTTAGATCACATCTATACACATTTAGAGAACAAGATTTCACTGTCTGACCAGTCTGCTTTGACCACCTTTGCATTTCATGGGAAAGATTGCTGGTAAGTAGCTATAAAAGAGTCCACAATAATGATTATATCAGTCTTTTATTAGCAGTTTACGCAGCAGCTTCTGGAAACATTTGTTATAGGGTTCTGTTTACAAAATGAAAAATCAAAGTTAAAGCAAATCTGAAACTTAAATTTGCCCCATCAATTTTAAACTTAGTTCAACATTATTGCAATACTTTTTGGATAAACATAGTTTTGTGGTGTAAGCACAGTCTGATCTTCTGATTCATTGAAAGGGTGTCATTCAAAAATGGGTAGCCAAAGTGGCCACTTAAAGAATAGCTAACAACCATATTTTAGTCATAATATTTGGGGATGTTTAAAAAGCAAAATGATGGGGGCTTTTGCTTAAATTTGTTGCATCTACATAATTTCCAATTTAAACTCCTACACTGTTCTACTTATGAAGATTGTAATTGCCATCTGGCTTCCCATCATCCTTGGGACTCTCTCCCGCTCTGCAGCTATAGTTAAAGGCAGTATAGCCTAATCAGTAAAGCACTTAAGCCTCAGGAAGAAACCCATGAGGCTTTGCATTCCTGCTGTGTCACTTATCTGTATATGGCTTGGAGCAAATTACCAAATTTCTCTCAGTCTTAGTTACATTATTTGTGAAAGGGGGATTATGAGAGGGGAAACCATCATTTGTTGTGAAGACTCAAGATAAGCCATTAGCACAGAGTCAGGCATATTCTTTTCACTATGGAAGAGCATGTTAATAACTAATAATTAAACTGGTTAAATCCTAGGGAGAAATAGAACAACTTTAACTAAACATCTTTAGAACCATACTAAATTCTTAAAACTTGCAGCAGACCCAAGTATTGTTGTTAGCCCATCACAAGGCTAAAATGCTTCTCTTTACTTTCTACAATCGTCAAGCATTAAAATATACCCAGACACAAATGATAAAATCACATTATACCTCAAATATGGATTTTTTTCTAATTGCGACTAAGGGAGAAAAACTGTCTAGAAATTTCCTGGAATAACATTGACTGCAATGTAAAAGCTCAGTATATGCTAGCTGCCAACAAGTGTTAGCAGTGGTATCATCAGGATATATCTTGTGGTAGGTTTTTGGATGTTATTGACGTAGCTAACATATTGAATGTGTTAAATATATTAAATAGAAATAAAGACCTTGGTACTAAAAATGATTATATCCTATTATTGTGGTAAGGGATAATTTTAGGTATTATATTTTTCTATTCAGGTGGGAAAGTTTTGACTCAAAGATCATTTAAATCTTTTTAGTCACAGTATGCTGTGATTCAGTGAGTAGACACAATTGCTTCTTTTTATGATGTGTACACTCACCATGCCATCCTTAGCCTGTCCCTCATCTCCTACCTGGGGATGATCTCCCAATTATTTTTTTCACATTCACTAAGGATTTGGGCATTTTACGCAGTTTGTCTCCCCTTCCGTCCAGGTATCACCCTCCTGAGTGTCCTACCTGTTCCACTGGCTCTCCTTGCTGTTCCGTTCTGATTTCCCACTGCTCCTATTCTTGGTGATCTGGCCTATTTCTAACTTTCTTTACTCATTCTTGCCACTCTTCTATGTGATTCCTCAGCATTGGATTCACCTCACTCAAAGCGATCTTTTGCATGCCTGCCAGCTTCTCATCCACGGATGGCGCCGCCTGAAATGTGTGTCCTCCCCCTTCCTGCCTGGCGAAGCCTCAGTGGACTTTTTAGGCTCCACTCAACTGACTCTCGTCCTGACGTGGCTTTCTTCCCTTTCCACTCGGCACTTCCTCCTCTTTGTTCCCTCACCAACTTGCATCTTATGAAGCCTCAGGAGCTGAAGATGCTGGATGTCTCCAATCTATTCCTTTAGGTTAACTCTCCACTATTCTCCACCCTGTGTGGTGCCTCAGGAAGCCAGCTTGTTTGGTTCTTGGGCTCTCTGCCTTCTGGAAAGATATGTTAGGGCAGGCAGATGAGGCGGGGACATGTCTTTTCTGTCCATTGCTCTCTTCCCCTGTGAGAACTCCTCAGGCTGGCTATGTCCTTCCCCTGAGGGTACAGTTCCTCTCCTAGCAGCCTTTTCTTCTTACCACTTTTCTTCTGAATCCAGGTGACTGTTCCCTTTCGCTCTTTCAGTCCCTAGTGACTGAACAGCCTCCACTATTACCAGTTCCAGGGCACAGCACTCATCTCTGTGGTTTCCTACGTCTGGCTCCCTCACATCTGTGAATAGTCCCTTCATGAAGCCCTCCGGAATTACTTTAATTTGTGTGTGCCATCTGTTTCCTGCTGCATCCCTAAAGAAAGAAAATGATTCCTAATTACAAACAGGTTAATTTCCTCTAACATTTTTGGACCATGCTGTGCATCTGAGGGGCTCTGTGTGTTCATTATCTTAGGAGAAATCAAATTCATCCTTTAAAGGCTTGATGATAAGACAAGTCATTCAACCACAGAAAGTGAAAAAGAGCCCTGACCATTGCTAAAACTCTCTACTCTGTTACACAGAGAACTTCAAATGATCTCCCTAAATTCCACATTTCATTGCAGTTGAAAAAGTCAGAATTTCTGCCTCCTAAAATCAAGATTTAGGACAGAGACAATGCATCATTTATTTAGAATCGTCTGGTCTCAAAATTAGAACAGTCTGGAAAAACAATTCTCTATTTATGTTCATTTTATATATTCCAAAACATTTTTATGTTACTAGTTTCTTACTTTAAAAATTTAAAGTAGAAATACTTACAAAATGCTATAGAGGTCTCTGCTTTGTAAGTAGAATATACTAAATATAAATTAACCTTTTCTCAATAGTGGAGATCTTTGCAACCATTGATTATATAAATTTAAAAAACAATTTTATTTTGTTCACTGATCTCTTATATTTCACCATTTCATCTCTATTATATATATATATATGTATATATATATATATATATACACACATATGTGCTTCCTGCATTCCTTACTGTTCTAATTTGTTGCTTTTAGGTTGAATAATCAGATACCAAAGTTGGTAGAATTGTATACAAATAAAATCAGTATTTTAAATAATGACCAGAGATCTTTTTCTCAGTAAAGTACATAAAACTTGTAGTCGGTCGTCAAAAGTCGTTCATATTACCTCAGTGGATATGTTCTGGGCTGGATTTTGAGAAGTCTTATGTCTAGATCATATGATCATTATTTAGAATTGGTAGCGGGTTCAAGTTTAATCCTTTTGTTTTATAGTTTAGAAAATTGAATCTCAAGGTTGTTAAAAAAAAATCATTTCAATTCACAAAGCTGATTAGTAGAACAGCCAGAACTAGATTTTAAATCTTTGACTTTTAGTTCAATTGTTTGCCCTAAATTATGTTTCAATTTTACCAGACTCAGAAGATATTAAATCTAAAGAGAAAAGAAATAATTTTTCTTTTAAAACATGGAAGTTCAACTTTTGGCTTATAGAACTAAAATCTCTAAATACTAATATAGTTTGAATTAAAGAAATTTGTAATAATAACACTGGAGACAAAAATATATTTATATGGCCCTTAAAACTTATAATCGTGTCAAATCTATCTTGTAAAACTGTAATTGAAATGCGTAGAGAACTAACCAATGCCTGCCTTTGCTTTATTTAAAAAAACAATTGAAGTCAATGTTATTTCAGGAAATTTCTAGGCAATTTTTCTTTCTTAGATGCAATGAGTAAAAATCCATATTGTGGTATAATTTAATTGTGTCTGGGTATATTTTAATTTTTGACTTGGTATATTTTGATGCTTGAAGGTTGTAGACAGTAAAGAGAAGCACTTTAGCCTTGAGATGATCTAGCAACACACCTGGATCTGTTGTAAGTTTTAGGAATTTAGTGTGGTTCTAAAGATACTGTTTAAAGTTGTTCTTTTTCTCCCTTGCATGTAAACAGCTTAATTACTATTTATTAACATGCTTTTCTATAGTGAAAAGAATATTCAGTTGCTTTTTAAATGTAAATGTTCAAAAGAATTCTCCTCCTCCTCTGTAACAGGTTGCACTAAACTGTTTCCTATAAATCAGGTATCTGATTTTGTAATTTCTAAACATTTTTTTCAAAGACACACAATATTTCATCTGCTACCTTTGAAATCTAAGACCATGTAAACAATTTGAAGTTTGTTTTTCTGGCTATTAAAATTTTAGGCACGACTTCTATTGGGGAAAGCCACAGAGTGAAGCAGAAAAGGTACAGGAATTAAATAAAGTGAGTGTACTTTCCTTAGAATCCTGGTATTGGTACCTTTTAGCTGTATCACTTTGAGTAAGTTGCTTAACATTTCTGAACTTGATTCCTCGTCCTCAAAAAGAGATTTATGATATCAACCCCACAGGAATATTTTGAAAGTAAAATGAGATAATAAATGTGAAATGCTTATGAAATTTAAAGTTTCTAATTGTCAGTTATCTCCAATATGCTATAATCTTGCACCCAAAGGAGACACCTTCTTCTTACCTGTTTGATTACTAATATCCCAGTTCCTTCCATGTCCTAAAGTTCTTGCTCTAATATTTAGATTTTTAAAATATACTACCCTTATATTTTTTTAAATGCATGAGAGATACTTATGTCTTAACTCTTTTCCTAAATCTGGAAATAGAATAAAACATGACAATATTATAAAAGGCTACGCCATGGCCTATGTTGCCTTAAATCCTATAAATCTAATTCACTAAACCAGAGACATTCTGACTGGATACTCATTTTATTTATGTTTTTGGAGTGCTTTTAGATTTTAAAATACTCTAAGCATAACCTCACATCCTATAGGTAAGTAAAGGGACATGGGCACCTATCAAATCTCAGCCTACAGAAGAGCTTAGATGTTTGCATGCAGAAAATTATGCCCAAACAGGCCATTATCATACTAATTAGACTGCTAATGTTCTAATTTATAATCTACTTATAGAGAGAGGAGCAAGGATTTTATATCCATTGACTCAGCAAACTTTTATTTAGGTCTCCTGTTTACCAGACACTCCACTAGGTATCTTAGGACATCAAAGGTCCCTGTTACATCAGGCCTACTTTTTAGAAAAGGGAAACAGGAAACAGTGAAGGAAATACCCAGCATGTACCATGAAGGCATGTGCTACATGAAACATAAGGCAGGGTAAGAGGTAGGAAATGACAGTGAAGCATGGCCATCCTAGGTAGGGTGCTCAGATAAGGACTCTTCCATGAGAATGATGGGGGATAGATACCTGGGGGTTAGATCATCTAGAGCCTTCAAGACATAGAAAGAGGCCGGGCGCGGTGGGTCACGCCTGTAATCCTAGCACTCTGGGAGGCCGAAGCGGGGGGATCGTTTGAGCTCAGGAGTTCGAGACCAGCATGAGCAAGAGTGAGACCCCATCTCTACTAAAAATAGAAAGAAATTAATTGACCAACTAAAAATATGCAGAAAAAACTAGCCAGGCATGGTGGCTCATGCCTGTAGTCCCAGCTACTTGGGAGGCTGAGGCAGGAGGATCGCTTGAGCCCAGGAGTTTGAGGTTGCTGTGAGCGAGGCTGACGCCACGACACTCTAGCCTGGGCAACAGAGTGAGACTCTGCCTCAAAAAAAAAGACATAGAAAGAGCTTTGGGTTTCATTCTGAGTAATAAGTGAGGCCATTGATGGTTTTTGTTCAAAAGTGAGCCATGCTCTTGCTTAGAATCAATAAGATCTCTGGCTAATATGTGGAGAATAAACTTAGAGAGGCAGAAGTGGAACCATAAGATCAATTTAAGATAAACTCTACGATAGTGAAGGCAAGTGCATCCAGTCTAAATGTCTACATACAGCAGTACTTAGAGGGATTCCTTTAATTAATTAAGAATTTTGTAAAGGTATTTAAAAGCATCCATCAAAAGAGAGTTGTATATAGTTTATTACACAAGTTTCTATGTCCCTATCTGTAAATGATAATTGAGTTTGAAAACAAGTTTCCAGTTTATTTCACTGAGAAGCTTATGATATCTCCTAACCAGTATGATGAAGAGTTATCGAATTTATATCCTCCGTTTGTGTGCCAAGTTGCTCCTGTCTCCGTATCTGTGCTGGGCTATTCCCTCTTTGCTTCAGCGACCCTGTTACACAGGTAGTTATGAGGCGTGATTTGTTAAATCAACGAAAGATTGTTTTAAGGCCTCAGCTCTGTCTCTAACCTGAGCACTTCATGGCTCTTGGCAGTTAAAGTCTATGCCTGTGCTGGACAGGATAAGTGCTAAACTATTTTGGCAAACAGTTATTTCTCCCTTGGACAGGAGCAGAAAACGAATCTCCCATGGAGCAGAAACATGGACGCTCTTAAACAGTACCCCTGGCAATAGCAGCTCTGGGTTGTTACCGCTAATCATCTAGTGCCCAGTGGGGTTTGTAATTATGCAGTCCCTGACACTGCCATGTTCTCTGCCCTGACTTCAGCCAAGTTTCACCTGGACTTTGTGCCATGGCCAAGCACAGTGCTTAACATTATGTGCTGAATGCAAAATGAATTCCTTCCATTGTGCAGAAATACAAGGAGGCCCTGCTAAGGGGCACCTGGTGAGCATTTTCTTTGTCTTCTAATGGAAAAGAATCAATAATGAAAATGTGATGTAAAAATCCAGGGATCTCACCAGGTTTTCTGATAGAGGCCTCCTTTTCCTATTCCTGCCCCCACTCCTCTGGAACACAATGAAATCCAATTTAATCAGAATCACTGAGATAAGGAGGAAAGGCAGGAAATGCTGTGTGAAAATTGTGGTTCTTTGAAAGAAAGGGGGAAAGTGGGTTAGTAACTGAAGGATGGTTATAATGTTAATTACATTTCCTAACTGTACTCTATCAAGCAGCTTCTTCCTCCTTCCCGTTTGCCATCTAGAAGTCACTAGATGCCTTGTGCTGGCTGGTTGGGGCAGATGACCAGATGTGAAAAGAAAAAAAACAATCTGTAGACCTTAGGAATATGTTTGATTCTGAAATTTCAATGTACTACAGTATTATAGCAAACATAATCCCAAATCACACAAGACTAGAGAGATCCATAGAGAAATAAGGTTTGATAAAGCTATTAATAATAGATGAATATTCTATAACTACAGCTCCCAAAATCCTACACATATCTTTAGATGGCTCAAAACTGTTATGACTATTATTTTACCACATTCTCAGGGCCGTTATATGTAAACAAGCCCTTGCCCAATTCTAGAGGGGAGGGTTACTCACAAAGACAACAACACACACAGAAACTAGTTCTCTGGCCGCTGGGTAGTCTTCACTCCTTCAAACAGTAGGCGTCTGTGCTGCAACTGAAGTCATGATCTGGACTGATGCTTTTATGATTTATTTATTTACTTATTCATTCAAAAGATTTTTATTGAGCATCAACCTCATGCCAATCATTGACCCCAGAAAACTGTCACGAACAAGGGAGAAAAAAGGTGTATTTATTTTGAGCATCTATGTTTCAGGCTGCAAAATGGCCCATGGTATATTATCTTTATATATTATCCCTTCTTTTTTTTTTTTGAGACAGAGTCTTACTCTGTTGCCCTGGCTAGAGTGCCGTGGTGTCAGCCTAGCTCACAGCAACCTCACACTCCTGGGCTCAAGCAATCCTCTGCCTCAGCCTCCTGAGTAGCTGGGACTACAGGCATGCGCCACCATGCCCGGCTAATTATTTTTCTATTGTTCTTAGTTGGCCAATTAATTTCTTTGTATTTTTTTTAGTAGAGACGGGGTCTCGCTCTTGCTCAGGCTGGTTTCGAACTCCTGACCTTGAGCAAGCCTCCCGCCTCGGCCTCCCAGAGTGCTAGGATTACAGGAGTGAGCCACCACGCCCGGCCTTATATATTATCCCTTCTTAATCTAACTGCAGCCCCTCCAGGTAATTGTTATTAGCCATGGAAATGGATCTCATCTTGCAGGGAAAATCAGGAGTGATCTGATTAAGTACTCCTAAGGAGGGCCATTTAGAATAAGCCACTGTGTTGCCATTTAAATCAAAACTGGAGCCCATGCTTTCTGTTTGACCTTCTGGTCATCATTGGACACCCCAGGCCTCCTTCACAGTCTTTTTGTATGATGCACCTTCTGTTTTAAATTCCCTTTGCCTTTGCTCATTCTTCAAGGTTTAGATTAATTGCCACCCACCTCTGAAGCCCTTCTAGATTCTCATGGGAAGAATCAGATAACTTTCACCACTATTCCTATAATCAAAACCCAAGAATCCCTCTAAAAAGCACTTATAATACTGGATTCCCCAAAAAGCATATACTTTGAAATTATGCAGACCTTTTTTCATTCCAGTTTGACATCTCACTAATTGTGTGATGTTGATTGAGATTAAGTAACTTGTCCAAAATCTCATATAAACCCGAGGAGGGGAACAATGTTGTCTTGGTCATCAGTATTTCCCCAATGACTAGATTGTTAGGGGCCACATGTGTCATGTTGAGGAGTTTGGACTTTATATGGTAAGCCCTGTGTCCCCAAACACATACCAGAGTATCCCCTTGAGAACTTTAGCAGAGCCAAAGGATAATATAAATGACATTGCATGTCTGTTATCCTGGATGGTCTTTCCTCATGAATCCCCAATTAGATCAACCCTGATACTCTCTGTTGAAGGAGGAAGTGCTGTGAACCCTTCCTGGAAATTTAAATGATAGCTGTTTTTTATGATCACTTGTTCCTGACCTTGGAATTGAGCAGTTAGCACCAATTGATCCTCTGTGGCCTTCTCAATGAGGCTCACTAGGCGCTATAGCAAACAAGGTCTGAAAGGGCCTGTCCAGACATTTCTGAACATGCCTGAACTGTACGTGCTATTGAGCCCTCATTTTTTTAACCAGTGCTTAAAATTACAAAATTTTAGAGCTGAAAAATAAATTAACTCATTTTTTTGAACACTCTCATACCAAAGAAACTGAGGTCAAGTGAGGTTGAGTGTTTGAGGTTAAATTCCATGATCTTCCCAGGTGAATGAGCGGTGTGGATCGGGGAGAAATAAAAATTTTACAGTTCTTTGAATCTGGTGGACCCACTCTGGGTCTGCATTTCACTGCAGCTTCATGTTGTGGGCAGGCTGATGAAGGGCTAGTAATTTGATGAAGAAGCTCATTTGATCTAGTAATGCATCTTGCTTTTAACAGTGTGAAGAAACCATCTGTTTTCTTACTACCAAGGAAATGCGGAAGACAGGCTACATTTAGGGTGCTAAGTGGATGTGAGGGCTGCTGTCACCATAGCAACCAATTGTATGTTTAAGTGTTTTTTTTCAATAAGTCTTAATGATTCTTACATCCCAATATATCACTGAATTCAAATCTTTCTTCAGCCAACACCTTCCCACAAATATTTTATTTCAGTAGCCTCTCTCTCTTCTGTCTTTTTTATCCTGATCTAGTCTACTGAAGATAAAGAAGTGCTTTTCAAATATTATTTTCATTAATATCATTATTAACTTTTGAATGTCTGTTTATACCAGGCACTTTACATGCCTCATACCTACCTTGAAGGTAGATATTATTATCCCCATTTTACTTGCTATTAATCTCAAGCTCAGGGAGGTCAGGCATTCTTGCCATGTGTTTGGGAACTAGTACATGGAAGATTTAGGATTTTAACTCTAGTTTCTGTGACCCAGGAACTTATACCCCCTTTCTATTCTGGCAAACTCCCACTCTTTCATGTCACCAACACCTTTGGATCCCTTCTGCCCACTGAAGTCATCAAACGGCTACATCAAGCCTGAAACTCCTCTAACATGTCACCAAGCTCCATTTTTCTCAACACATACTGCCTATTCTTATTTCTGAGTATGTATCATAGTACTCACATATAATATTATTCCTCTATTTCCCTGTGAAATCTCACTTTCTTAATTCTTTAAACCCTCTGTAATGATAATTTCCCTCCAGGAATGCATCTCTTGGCTCTAGTTATAGAGTCTTTAATCTATCTCTTCTCCATCTCTTACACGCAATTGCTACAGCTTGATTTTACTGTTCAATTAGTCCCAAAATAGAATGTGCAATGCAAATACTTGCACATCAATTTATTCTTCCAATGAATCTTATTTTTATTTTGGAGAAAGAGTGCATGGAAAAAAATTTTATAACTGTGATTCTGTCTGTGAGGTTGACTACAGCCAATCATCAGAAAATGATCTTTATCTACCTAGCTCTGTTTTGGTGGAGCCAGGACGAGGAAGCCAAATATACATGCCCTGACCCAATCTTATTGTTAGCCCATTTTCATAAACCCATTTTTTCAAGTAGGGAGTCAGAAGATTGCCATGGTAAGTGTTCAGCCTGATAAATTAGTGTGTATGAGAGTGGAGTAAAGATCTTCTCACCTGAAAGGAACTTTATGGAACACTATGTCCTTGACTTTATAGTAGGCTTTTAAATGGTTATTTACCCAAAGATACAAGAGTTTTCAAAGATCAATATGGAAAACTCATGTTTATATAAAATTGTAGAAAATGGGATTACACATAAGTAAAATTTTTATAAACTCAAAGCCTTCCTCATGTTAAGCTGAAAATACCACTTTAAACATTTAAAACATTTTGGATAAAAGTAATCTTGAAAAATAGTGTGCACTTATCTACCTTCTTAAATAGAACACATATTTCCTTATCTTGATGACTCCAGGTCACCATTGCAATTATTAATTACTGTGTGAGTCAGTCATAAATTGTTAAGAGTTAAGTTACTGAGGCATTATTAGGGTGAGCTCCCCTTAATACAAACTGATTTCAGATTGCTATCCTTTTTAGAGTATTTGCTTCTTTTTTTTTTTTATCTATGTCATGTCTTTGTAGCTATCCTTCATGGCTGCCTTCACTAGACCTATGCCATTAATTTCCTCATCTCCACATTTCACATGTGAGTTTTGACCTGCTATCGATTCATATACCAAGTAAACAACTATGATAAAATTTTGTCTAAAACAATAGTAAATGGGTGTTGAATAAGAAATAATGTAGTCTTTTTATATAAAAGAACTTTAGTATATAATTATATGTATGCTGCATGTTCAGAGAACTTTCAACTTGTTTCCTGGGTCTTGTCTGGGTACCACAGAGTTCAGATTGTTGGAGCTCAGGATAGCCTTATAAACCACAATAGTATGGGACAGGCTGAGAAGAGGTGGGTGCAATTAAAACTTTACCTGCTCACTGGAGCTGGACTATCAATACCGAGACAGATTTAGTGGAGGGTACTGAGAATTAGCATACACAATAGCTCAGAGCACTGTTACCAAAATCTACAGTTTTGCATTACACATCTTATAAGACCTTTTTTAAGGTCATGCCATTTACCTTCATTAAGTTCATTTTCTCATGATTATCTCTTAGATCACTTCAAGCTTTAAAAAGTTTAATAATATTGGTATTTACCTTAGAGAATATTCTGCCCTTTGCAGGATGTAGTCAGGTTGTTCTTTCACTTTCACACTTCCTGAAAGAAAAAATGAGGCTCATGGAGACTTAAACTTTTGTGCAGTTATGCATGCATACCTTTTGTTAATTTTTACCACCCAGTTCATTCTGGTTTCCGTAAAACTGCCGACTACATGGAGTTTGAATATTTAAGTAGAGTTCTCACTGCTGCAGTACGCATGAAGCCTGTAATACGGAGCTCCTGGAAGGTGGAGCTCGGTGGAGCTTGGTTACACCAAGAATGTAATATGGAGCTCCTGGGAGGTGGCCTTTAATGGTGCTCTGTGCTCTTAGTGTTTTGGTCAACTCCTCAGTTTAGCTTCTCTGTTTATCAAATACTTGTTAATAACAGATGGTCAAAAGTATGTTGCAACTGAATCCATAGAACGGATCGTTGAGAGATGGAACCAGATGTGGTAAACTTTCTTTGTTCCACCCAGTAAGCATACAATGTATCTAGAGAAGTAGAAAAATTACTTTCACAGATTATTTAATGTGCAAAAGTAAAACCATATCAGTCAAATGTGAAAATATGTTTTGTTAGTCCCAGACTGTTTATATACTTTTCTCTGTTTTCACGTGGTGCATTTCCTGTTGAGTCCTAAGCATTTCATGCCTGAAATAGTGTCTCCTATTTCCCTCCTGGCTTCTCCATCACCACACCCACCGTGTTTCCTGATGGAACTTGGTATCGTGCTCTACATTCATAGACAAGCTGGCAAAAAAATATGTCAACACTTACTGATAGTAACTGAAAGGAGAAATAACCAATGAGGGAAAGGGGGAGGGCTGTCAGACAGAAAATTTCAGCCCATAGACTGAGACTAAAGAAATACTTGGGAAAAGAAACAAAAAGAGAATCGTAATAGAAAATGGCATTCAGACTTATTTTCTTATCCCTCTATAGCCTGCTATCTTCCTTCTCAACTGAGATCTTCAAGGGCAGGACAGTACCATGTTCATTTTGGTGTCCATAGCACCTACCACTGCACCTACCAAATAATGCTCAATAATTGTTAGATGGTGAAAAGAGATGAATCTCTTCCTACCACTGTGTGTATGTTTAGCAAAATAAATTAGTGTGTTTGAGAATGGAGTAAAGTTCTTCTCACTTGAATTTGTGGTATGTTTAATTCTAGGGGAAATAAGTTGCTAACTATGCACCCAGGTTTTGGGCTTACAGCTCAGGTTCCTTTTTTTTTGGTTTTGTTTTTTTTTTTTTTTTTTTTGAGACAGAGTCTCACTCTGTTGCCCAGGCTAGAGTGCCGTGGTGTCAGCCTAGCTCACAGCAACCTCACACTCCTGGGCTCAAGCGATCTTCCTGCCTCAGCCTCCCAAGTAGCTGGGACTATAGGCATGTGCCACCATGCCCGGCTAATTTTTTCTATGTATTTTTAGTTGACCAATTAATTTCTTTCTATTTTTAGTAGAGACGGGGTCTCGCTCTTGCTCAGGCTGGTTTCGAACTCCTGACCTTGAGTGATCCTCCTGCCTCGGCCTCCCAGAGTGCTAGGGTTACAGGCGTGAGCCACCGCGCCCAGAGTACACCTGTCGTTTCTTTGTCTTCCGGCTTCCACTGCCTTTGATAAGGAGTCGGCTGTGATTCTTACTGCTGGCTCCATGAATGTAACGTGTCTTTCTGTATTTGTCTCATTTTAGAACTTTCCTCTTTAGTGCCGATTTTCAGCGGCTGAACTATGACATGCCTCCATGTGTTTTCCCTTGAACGTATATATTTTTTGAGGGCTCGCTGAAATGTCTGGATGTGTGGGTTGGTATTACATGTTTTCATCAATTTGTAACCTTCTTACATATTATCTCTTTAAATATTTCTTCTGCTACATATACTTTCCTACCTCCTTTTGGGAGTCTGATTTCACACACATTTGACTGTTTGATCTTGTCCCACAGGTCTCTAATATTCTTTTCTGTTTTCTTTTTTCCCTCGTTTTCCTTCTTTTTCCTCTCCGCATTTCAATTCAGACCATTTCGGTTGACGTGACTTTGAGTTGAAAAATCCTCCCTTCAGCTGCATCTAGTCTGGTGTCCAGCCAATTCTATGAGTTCTTCATTTCCGATATTTTAGTTTTTCCTTTACTCAGCAGTGGTAAAGTTTACACACCCCTGCTCCTAGAGCCCTTACTCCTGGGGTGCTGCCTTTCTGGGGTCTCAACTGAGTTCCCAGGTTGCACCAAGATCTGTCACCTTTGTCAGAACGTCTTGCAGTCCTGTGAAAACTCTGCAACTTCCTTTCAGCTCTCATGCGACACCTACAATCAGAAAAGGTTCAAAGAACAGGGTTAGGCTGCTGTAGTAAAACTTCCTCTAGCTCTATTTATTTATACATATACACTTATGGAACAAAAGGGATACTGTTGATTCTGTACCCTGCCTCATTATAGCAATAATTACTTTCATCAGTGGATACAGAAACTAATTATCGGGAAAAAGCTCTACACATGGTACTAAAAGACAGATCTCCAGTATAATTCAACCTTTTAGTCTTGATCAAAATTTACATGTATTTATGTTGCTTTGGTCTAGGAGGAGCTAATAATGGTTGTAATATCAATACTAATTCAATCTAGGAGAAATGTTTTGAACACGAGACTTGAGTTCACAGGAAATTATAAATTAAATGTATGTGTGTGTATACATGTATTTTATATAACTGGACCTAACCTGTATCTCCAGGAATAAATAATAGGGTCAGCAGTAACTTATGGTCAAGCATAAACACCTATTGCATTTAGAGTAAAATCTGTGTGGGAATTTTAATGGAAATGAGTTCAGGAGGAAAAGATATAACGTAAAACTCTCGACTGTCAACCAAGAGATTGTTTGTGTATTTATAAAACATAGGCTGGTGGGTTTCAGATCGTTCTGGTCCCTTTGATACATTTAAGAAACGATATCTGGTTTTATCTTAAAAGCCAGTATTTGCAATATTTGGGAAATTACACCCACTGCAGCTATTTAAACACGACAGCAGTGTTTGCAATTACCTTAACTGTGGGGCTTACGGTTTTCACAGCATCAGGTTATTGGGCACGCGTGCAAGAAGCTCTAAGGACGGTGGGGCAGGTCGGCTTTCCGTGGCCTGAATCGCTACAAGGGACACATAGCCGATTTCCCTGCTTTCAGTGCAGTTCTGTCCCCTCGAGTGCACGCAGCGAACAGGTTCAACTGTTTAAAAGTTAAGTGGGATCGTGCGACTTCCGCGCTCCAGATGCCCAGGGGCGTCCCATTTCGCTGGGCGGAGTGCGACACGCTCCCGGCGGCTTCCCCTTGCCTTGCTCACGGACGCCCGCTCGTCCCGGCCTGGGGGTCGCGGCGGCCCCGCGCTCACCTGCGCCAGGCCCGGTGCGGACGCGTCCACCCTGCGCGCCTCTCGGTCCCGCTTCCTCCTGCCGGCACCTGCCGCTCTTTGTCTGCGCGCTGTCTTTGCCCACGTGCGTGCCGCGGGCCCCGGACCCGCCCGCCGCCGCCGCCTCCCGCGGGCCCGCGTGGGCCTCGTCCACGAGCCCCGCCGACGAGTGGCCGTCCGCACGGCGAGCACGCGCCGCGGCCCGCGGGACCCTTTTCCGTGGGGCAAAGCGCTGACCCCGGCCTGTCGGCGCCCCGCCGCGCGGGACGCCCGCCAGCCCCGACCGAGATTGGCGGCCCGCGGCCCCGGTGTCCCCGCGGAGGCCGCGGGCCTGAAGCTCGGCCGCCGCCCGTCTGCGGAGCCGCCCGCGCGCCCGCCGCGGCCTCGGCCCCGGCCCCGGCCCGGGCTCGGCCCCGCCGGCCCGATCCCGCGCGGGCCCGGGCCTTCCGCCCCGGGTTTTCGCGCCGCCCCGAGCCCGGCCTGCGTAGGGCCGACGCCGCCGGACGTGCCGGCGCTCGGCGCGGCGTGGCTCGCCATTGGCCGGCCGCGGTAGCCCCACTGCCGTGCACGGCCCCCATTGGCCGGCGCGGCCGTCCGTCGGCGCGGGGCGGGCCCGGCGCGCCGGCCCGGTGGCGCGGCCGCGCGTGCTCCCGCCCCTCGCGCCGCTCGCTCGCTCGCCGGCCGGCGGCCTCGGCTGGGCCTCGCTGCGGAGCGCGGCGGCCGACTTCGCGCCTGGGCCTCGGCCCGCGCCACCCGCGCCCGCGCCCAGCGGCCGGCGGGCCCTCATGCAGGCCGATGGCGGCGGCCGCGGCGGCGCTCTCGGGCGCGGGCCCCCCGCCCGCAGGCGGCGCGGCCGGGGGCGGCGGGGCCGGGGGCGGCGGGTCCCCGCCGGGCGGCTGGGCCGTGGCGCGGCTCGAGGGCCGCGAGTTCGAGTACCTGATGAAGAAGCGCTCGGTGACCATCGGGCGCAACTCGTCGCAGGGCTCGGTGGACGTGAGCATGGGCCACTCGAGCTTCATCTCCCGGCGCCACCTCGAGATCTTCACGCCCCCGGGCGGCGGCGGCGGCGGCGGCCATGGCGGGGCGGCCCCCGAGCCGGCGGCCGCGCAGCCCCGGCCGGACGCGGGCGGCGACTTCTACCTGCGCTGCCTCGGCAAGAACGGCGTGTTCGTGGACGGCGTGTTCCAGAGGCGCGGGGCGCCGCCGCTGCAGCTGCCGCGCGTGTGAGTGACCGCGGGCAGGCGGGGGCGGGGTCTGCGGCCTGGCGCGCCGGGCGGGGGCCGGGCCGGACCGGACCGGACCGGACCCGGGGCCCGACCCACTGGCCGGAGCAGGCGGACCGCGTCTCGCGACCGGATCCACACCACGAGCCCCTCGCAGGCCCGCGATCCGGACCGACACCACGATCCCCCTCCCCGACCCACGACCGGCACCCACACTGCCACCCGTCCCGACCCCCACGACCAGGGCTCACACCGCGACCCACTGCCCCCCAGGAGGACGGGATCCGGGGCACGACTCACAGCCAGGAGGAACCAGACCCCGTCCCACCACCAGGACCCGCACCTACACCCGCCCACCCCCCACGACCAGGACCCACTGCACCACCCGCCCACTCCCACGACCGGGACTCACTCCACCACCTGCCCATCTCCCATGACCGGGACCCACTCCACCACCCGCCCACCCCCCACGACCGGGACCCACTCCACCATCTGCCCATCCCCCATGACCGGGACCCACTGCATCACCCGCCCACCCCCCGCGACCAGGACCCACTCCACCACCCGCCTACCTGCCACCACCAGGACCCACTCCACCACCTGCCCATCCCCCATGACCAGGACCCACTCCACCACCCGCCCGCCCCCCACGACCAGGACCCGCACCACCACCCCCCACGACCGGGACCCACTCCACCACCCGCCCGCCCCCCATGACCGGGACCCACTCCACCACCCGCCCGCCCCCCACGACCAGGACACACACTACCACCCGCCCACCCCCCCACGACCGGGACCCACTCCACCACCCGCCCACCCCCCGCGACCGGGACCCACTCCACCACCTGCCCATCCCCCATGACCGGGATCCACTGCACCACCCACC
>CAUYRT010008550.1:0-53220 GCA_963574885.1 Lepilemur ruficaudatus | reverse complement strand
AGTGGCCCTTGTCCCCGGGTCCAGGGCACAGGCTTTAGCAATGGATGTGACCAGGTACTCATCATCAGCATTGCGCCAGCCCCACCAGCTGATCTCAGGCTGGCTGCAGCGGGCAATGGCTGCCCCATTGCGCAAGTGTCTATACACAACCACGGGGATCCGCTTCCAGGAACGAAAGGAAGCCACATTCTCCAGCTCTTTATCTGTGATCCACACAGGAACCAGCAGCTTCTGGGGGTAACTGGGGCACAATTTGTAGTTGCTGTTGATATGTGAGACTCTCCAGACGTTCTGCAGGTCAAAGCCCATCCTCGTGAGCTCCGCCTCCTGACGACATCGTATGTGCTCTCCTCACCACTTTAGAGTCCTTGCAGGTAATGTGCAACTGGAACATATCACGACTCTCCACACTGTCAATCATCCGGAGGGGGACGTTGATGGCAGAGTCCTTGAATTTGATATGCAGCCGGTAGTTAGAGATTGCAATGAGGGCATCGGTTGCCCGGCCCAGGAACTCCACTCCCTCACCCTGCAGTACTGTGAAGGGTACCTGAAGATTCTCCTCTTCCTTCACTAGTTCCTTGTGGGGGGAACAGATCCTTGGCTTGGATGTACTCCAGGCTGGGGGCCCCCTCCTCACCGAAGCAGCTAAGCACGGAGCAGGAGACGCGGGCGGTCAGGCTCATGGTCGCGGGCGGTCTGGGCCAGCGCACATGTCCCCGGAGCCGCTGCGCTGCCCGCCAGCACCGGGCGCCCGCCCCATCCCTGCTGCGAGGCCCGCCAGGTGCAGCCGCGGCGGCCAAGAGTCGAACGCGCTGGTGGCGAGGCCTCGACGCGGCTCCCACGCGCCTCTCCCCTCCTCTCCACAATGGAGCGGGCCCAGCCTAGATTTTAAAATATCTTAAGTAAAAATCAACGTGTTAGTGAAAGTAGCAGTTATTTTTAAAAAATCAATTTAATTCAAGTTCAAAAAATTAAATTGATTAAAGACAAATAAAATTGACAAACCTTTAGTTAAAATAAGAAAAAAAAGAATAACCAAATAAATGAAATACAGATGAGAAAGGAGGCATTACAATTATTAATCATAACTGATGCTGTAACTGATCTTGAAATTCAAAGGATCACCAGAGACTAGTACAAGAAACTAGGAACACCTAGAAAGAATGGATAAATTTCTAGAAACTACAACCTGCCAAGTTTGAATAAAAATAGAAAACCTGAATAAACCAGTATGGATCAATGAGATAGAAGCAGTATTAAAAAGTCTCCCATCAAAGAAAAGCCCAGGACCCAAAAGTTGCACTGTTGAATTCTACCAAATATTTACAGAACTAATAATAATTCTTTTCAAAAAAACAAAATGAAGAGAAGAGCATACCTCCAAATTCATTTTAGGAGCTAGCATCACACTGATACCAAACACAGACAAAGACACAAATGAAAAAGAAAAGTACAGGCCAATATCCATGATGAACATAGATGCAAAATTCCTCAACATAAGACCAGCAAATTGAATTCGACAACATGTTAAACAAATCATTAACCAAGATCAAGTGGAATTCATCTAAGAGATACAAGGATGTTTCAACATATGCATATCAATAAACATGATGCATCACATTAGTAGAATCAAGGACAAAAAACATATAATAATTTCAATAGATGCTGAAAAAGCATTCAATGATATTCAACATCCCTTCATGATAAAAACTATCAACCAATTGGGTATAGAAAGAACACACACCTGTAAACAATGAAGTGCATATATGTCACACCCAAAGATAGCTTCATACTAAATAGGGAAATTTTGAAATTCTTTCTTCTAAGATATGGAACAAGACAAGAATGCCAATTTTCACCACTTTCATTCAACGTTGCACTAGAAGTTCTAGCCAGAGCAATTACATAAGAGAAAGAAAAGAAGGGCATCAAACTGAAAAGAAAAAAGTCAAATTGTTCTTGATATGATCTTATGTTTAGAAACACCTAATGACTCTACCAAAAAAGTGGTAAAACTAAGAAATAAATTCAGTAAAGTTTCAGGATACAAAATCGATCTATAAAAATTAGTAGTGTTTTTATGCCAATGGTGAGCAATCTGAAAAAGAAATTAAGAAGGAAATCCCATTAGCAATAGACAGGAAAAAATAAAATATTTAGGAATAAATTTAACCAAGGAGGTGATGAAAGATTTCTACAAGGAAAACTACAAAACACTGATGAAAGAAATTGAAGAGCACACAAACAAGTGGAAAGACATTTCATGCTCATGGATTGGGAGAATTAATATTGTAAAAATGTCCATACTACCCAAAGCAATCTACAAACGCAATGCAATTCCTATAAAAATACCAAAGAAACTCATCACAGAAATTAAATTTTTGCCTTATATTTTAATATTATCTTTTCTAGGGTGCATGCTCATAAATGAAAACAGCTGCTCCTAAACAAAATGCTTAGATTTTTAGGTAAGGAGAACAATAAACCAAGATGAAAATAAAAGAAAATATAAAAAAGGAATTAAACAGGAAAATAGTTTTTAAATACTGTATAAAAATGAACATAAAATAGAGTAAAATGTAAGAATAGAAAAGAAGAAAATAAATTATGGACATAGAAAAATATTGAAAGGAATATAACGGAAAGATAGGAACAAGGAAAGTCACAACTCTTGTCATCTATTTTCATTTAATTGCCAATTTCATAGAAAAATTCCCTTTAAAATAACAACTAAAACAATGCTCATATATTTGTGTCCTAAATGCCTACATTTTCATGATATACAGCTATCTTCTACCAAGTGGGAAAAAGAGAAGTGATGCCATCTTATGTTTTATCTACTTTAGTCTGCTGAAATCAGCCACAAAATCTATGAAGTATCGCTTCTACTAATATTACTGTAACTGTTACTTCTGCTCTACAAGTAATAGCAATAATATTAGGCACTTTGTTAAGTAATTTTTTTATTTCAAAATATTAAGCAGGTACAAATGTTTGGCTACGTGGATACCTTTTGTAATGTTCAAGTTGGGGCGTTTAGTGTGCTGATCACTTGAACAGTGTTCTTTGTACCCGATAGGTAGGTTTTTACCCCTCTCTTCTTCCCCTACCCCCATTCTTGATTTCCAATGACCTTTACAACTATTTGTGTCCATGTTTGCCCATTGATTAGTTCTCAATTATTAAAGAGTACATGTGGTGTTTCTTAAGTAATTTTTATTGAAATTAACTCCATCTTATAGAAAATAACTGTCTGCATTTTTCACTTAATTTTGAAAAACAAATACCAAATCCAGACAAAGATACTGTGAGAAAAGGAAACTACAAGTCATTATCTGTCAGGAATATAGATGCAAAAATGTTCAACAAAACTCTAGTAAACCTAATTGAACAGCACATTAAATGGATTTTATATCATGACATAGTGGTATTTATCCCTGGGATGCAAGGATATTTCAACATATGCAAATCAACTAATGTGATACACCACCTTAATAGAATGAAGGCTAAAAATCACATGATCATGTCATTGGATGCAAGAAAAGTGTTTGACAAAATTCAACACTTTTTATGATAAAAATGCTCAGCCAATTCGGCATAGAAAGAATATACTTCAACATAATAAAAGCCAAACATAACAAGCCCACAGCAAACATTATATGCCAATGTGAAAAACTAAAAGCTTTTCCTTTACAATAATGAACAAGACAAGGATGTCTTCTCTTGCCACTTCTATTCAACATATTTCTGGTAACCTGGGTGGAGTAGCTAGGCAAGTAAAATAAATAAAAGGCATCCAAATTTGAGAGGAAGTAAAATTATCTCTTTTGGCAGATGACATGACTTTACATGTGGAAGGCACTGAAGACTGAACAAATAAATGAATTGAGAAAGCTAAAGGATACAAAATCAACAAAAAAATCAGTTGTGCTTCTATATGTTAACAACAAACATCCAAAATTTAAAAAATTTTTACACTAAAGCTAAAGATGTAAGAAAGAAAACTAAAGACCAATATTTCTCTTAAACATAGATTTTTAAAAAAACCCAAAATATTAGTAAAACAAATCCAATGATCTTTAAAAAGAATTATACATCACAACCAAGTAATACCTATCTCAGGTATGAAACACTGTTTCAACATTTAAAAATCAATAAGTGTAATCCATAATATCAGCAAGCTAAAGAAGAACAATCATAAAAAAAAATCAATAGATGCAGAAAAAACGTTTAACAAAATCCAACACTCATTGATGGTAAAAACTCTCAGTATACTAGGAATAGATTGAAACTTCCTTAACTTCATAAAGAATATTTGTATAAGACTTACAGTTAATATCATACTTAATAGTAAAAAAATAAAATATTTTGCACTAAGATCAGGAATAAAACAAGACTGGCCCCTCTCACTGTACTAGAAGTCCAACCTAATGAAATAAGACAAGAAAATAAAATAAAAGTTAAGCAGGTTGGAAACAAAGAAATGCCATTGTCTTTATTCATAGAGTAAATGATTATGTGTGTAGAAAATCCAATAGAGTCAAAAAAGAACTCCTGGAACTAATAAGAAATTATACCAATGTTATAGGATATTGGGTTAACACAAAAAAGGCAAATATTTTTTATATACCAACAATGAACAAGTGGAATTTAAAATTAAAAGCACAAAACCACTTACATTGGCATTGAAGAAACATTAAAGAATGAGATAAATATAACAAAATATGTATAACTTCTACGTCATGAAAACTATAAAATTCCAATGGGAGAAATCAAAGATGTATATAAAGAGAAAGCTTTCCTCGTGGATAGGAAGATGAAATATTTTCATGATGTCAGTTCTTCACAGTTGGATCTATAGATTCAATGTAATGTCAGTCAAAATTCCATGTAGTTATTCTGTGGATATCAACAAACTGCTTCTTCAATTTATATAATGAGGCAAACGATCCAGAATAGCCAATATGATGGTGGAAATGAACAAAGTTGGAAAAATGACACTATCTGACTCTCTTTATTCATATACTAGAATGCTGCAATGTAATGAAAATGAATAACCCAGAGCTTCATTGATTAAAAGAATGAATATCACTAGAAATCTAGGAAACATTTCTTCCTCAAAAACTTCTCCAATTGTTCCATTTCATTTTGCTTGTCTCTTTCCTTACTAATAACCTCTATAGAATTTGTAAGTCAAGGATTAATCTATAACCATGCTGTCCTAATGCATATGAATATGTGACTTGACTTGAGTGGGACAAGTTAACTACACATTTGAATTTAATTGGCATTTTCAGAATGGCAACTCTGTGCTTATTTATTTGCCATGTTCTCTTCTAAGCTTAGAAGAGTATTACTGGAAATTTCAGTGACTCACATAATCACTCCTCTTTAGATAGAAAATTTAGTCATTCCACCTCTTTATTCTTTTTTTATTGGAAATTCTCTTGTTGTAGTCAACGATCTAGACTTAACACCTTCTAAACATTAGGAGCCTCTGAAGAACAAAAAGTCATGTACTATAGGCTGGTTTGTTAAACTTTTTTTCATATATTCATTTCTACCCACTATGTATGTCCAATAAGTGATTTTGCTCTGTTATATCTCATATATTTATTATGATATCCTAAGTAAAATGGTTCTCAGGATTCTTGTTGTTTTACCTGGTGAGATATTATTTTGTTTTTGTTTCTGTGTTTATTTATTTATTTATTTTTGCTCTCTTTATCCTTGAGAATCACTCTGGTGGGTGTAATATATTTCATTGGTGTTTGATTGGTATTTCCCTGGTACCTAATAAAATATTGAGTAATATTTCATGCATTTATTTTCCATTTACTTAAAAATGACAACAATCATTCTCCTATGTCTTTAGATAAACAATGATTTTTGCACTTACATTTATTTTGTTATATTTATGATCTTTATTTATTTAGGTCTGTCTCCCTCGTTTTCTTCTGCTTTAACTTCTTTCACTAATGACTTATCATTTTCAGTGTAGAGGCTGTTGTAAGATTTATTGTAAGATGTATTACTAGAATTTGATATTTATTTATGCTCTTTTAAATTTAATTTTTAATATTTAATTTTCTAAATTGTACTGCTAATATTAAATATGCTAATTTTAATACTGATCTTAATTCTTCAAACTTATTAAATTTATTTTATGCCATTTTCTTTGCTTTAAAACACTGACTTTATCCTGTACAATGCTGCCTGAAAGTGGTGAGATTGGGAAATCTTATCTTCTTTTGCATCTTAGTGGGAAAGCATTCAGTTTTTTACCATTAACTATGATGTTAACTATAGAGTTATCATGAATACCCTTAATTGGATTGAGGTACATTGTATTCCTAGGTTCCTAAGAGTTTTGATCATAAAAGACTTTTGAATTACATCAAATGCTTGTTCTTCATGAGACCTCCCCCACTTTAATAATTTGGTATAATACCTTGACTGATTTTTCATCATAAAGAAGAAAAATGTATGTTTCTTTACTAAACTCCACTTTGGCAAGATGTCTCATGCTTTTTATTAATTACGTATTTATTTCACTAATATTTTGTTAAGGATTTTTAGCATCAATGTTCATGAGGGATATTGATTCACGATCTTTCTTTCTTATAATGTCTTTAACAGGTTTTGGCATTAGACTTATGCAGCACTCATAAAACACATCATGGAGTGTTCTCAAATCTTCTGTTTTGTAAAAGTGTTTGTATAATGTTAGTATCATTTCTTCTTTAAATATTTGATAGCATTCATTAACAGCTAAAACGATTTGTGCCTGGAGTTCTTTTTTCTGGGAAGTATATTCTATATACAGTATTTTTTTATTTTTATTTATTTTAATAGTTGTAAAGCTATATCAATTTCCTATGTCTTCTTATAAAGGTTGTGATTTGTAAAAAAAAAAGTATCAATTAAATCATACACACAGAATTATTGACATAAATACATTCCTAATATATTCTTATTTCTTTAATGATCATAGAATTTATAGTGATGTCTACATTTTTTATTCCTGATTTAGAAATTTTGCTTCTTTCTTTGCACCCCCTTGATTAGCTTTGCTAAGGCTAATCAATTTTGCTAACTTTTTCAAAGAAGTTTTGACTTTATTGATTTTTCTTTTTTAATTAATCATTTCTATATTGTTAATTTCAGGTTTTATCCTTGCTATGTTCTTTCTTCTACTTAAATAGATTTAATTTGTTTATTATTTTCCATTTTGTAATGTTGAAATTGAAAACATTGACTTTTTTCACTATTTTTTTTCAATGTAGGTATTTAATGTTAAAAAAATCAACAGCTTCAATAATAAATAGAAAATATTGGTATGTTTTGTTTTTATTTCCAGTCAATGCAAAATATTTTAGAATTTCTCTTATAATTCACTAATGGACCAAAGGATTAGTAAGAGTGGAGAATGGGTAATTGTTTAATTTCCACATAGTTTTGGATTATTACATTTCTTATTTTTTACTGATTTCTATATTCAATTATTCTGGTAAGAAAACATATCTGTATAAATTCAGTATTTTGAAATTCATTGATAATATTTGTTTTCTCAGTTTTTTATTATATTGGTACATCTGTGTGCACCTAAAAAAAAATACATATTCTACCATTGTCAGTTGTAATGTTTTGCTTCATAGTATTGTCCAAATATTCTATATCCTTAACGATTTTTCATTATCAATCCATCAATTTGAAAGACAGTAATATTAAAATATCCAAATATTTTTTACGTTCATCAATTTCATATTTTAGCTCTATTGTGTGAAGTTTTAAATGTCTTTTATTATGTTCATCTGCATTTGGGATTATATTGTCTTCTTGATGCTTTTACCCTTTGATTAATATGGAATGCTTTCTTTATATCTGATAATACTATTTGTCTTGCTGACATAATAGATTCACAGCATCTCTCTTACTCTTAGAATTTTCATGGTATATATTTTTCCAACTTTTTACATTGAACTATTTTTTCTTTACATTTAAAGTGTTTTCTTCTTTTATTATTGTGGCAATATATATGTATAATAAATTTTCCCATTTTAATAATTTTACATGTAACATTCAGTGACATCAATTATACAACTATTATCTCTATTGAAGTCCTAAAATATTTACATCACGCCAAAGTAGAATTCCTTACCTGTGAAGCTGTTTTTCTCTGTTCTCTGCCTCCCTTCAGCCCCTAGCAACAAACAATCTGTGTTCTGTCTATTCTAGATCTTGTTATGCAAATGGAATGGCAATGTTTGACCTTGTGTATCTGGTTTCTTTCACTTAGAAAAATGTTTCGATGGCTCATCCACATTGTGTGTGTGTGTGCGCGCATGCATGTGTGTATACATACATATGTGTACGTATAGAGAGACATAGAGAGAGAATATAATAATATATAGACAAAGAATAAAATGATAAATTTAATTTGAATTATTTTTAGATTTTCCCACATTTTACTTTTTCTGGTGTTCTTCATTCCTTCCTGTAGATACAGACTTCCATATGGTAAGATTTTTCTTATGCTTAAGTACTTCTTTTAGCATTTCTTACAGTGCAGGTCTGTTTGGAAAGGTCTTTGTGTTGCATATATTTTTACTTAATTTTTACTTCATATTAAATTCTAGATGTTGATTTTAAAAGTCTATTAATGACTTTTTTCTTTTAATATTTAAAAAATATCATGCCACTGTCTTTTTGAAGCTATTGTTTCTGATGAAACTTAGCCATCATTCTTATTATTGTTACTCTCTATTTAATGTGTCTGTCTCCAATAGCTTTTAAGATTTCCTCTTTTTTTCTTCTTTTTTTTTGTTTTTGGTTTCAGCAGTTTTACTCTGATAGGCTCATGGTTTTCTTTATGTTTATTTTATTTTAGGTGTCACTGAGCTTTTTTGATCTGTGAGTTTTTGTATTTCAACAATTGTAGAAAACTCTTGGCATCATTTCTTTATAAATTGTTTTGCTTTATCATTTAATGTCTTTACTTTTGGGACTGCCAATTAAACATATGGTATATCCACAGTTTCTAGAGAAACTTTTTTTGGTACTCTTTTCTGTCTGGGTTTTAATTTGAATAATTTCTATTGCAATCTTATCTATAACCTTTATGGGATAATTGTCACATTCGGACTGTCTCTGGGTTTGCTTCAATTGACTGATTTCCCTTTATAATATTGGTTGAATTCTAGCTTCTTTCCATATCTCATAATTATAGTACTCTATATATGCTTAGGAGAGACCAAAATAAGCAATTCTTGTTCCAGAAAAGAGAAAAAAAATGGATTGTGGTTAAATAGATTTGGGTACTTGTGCCTACTCTATCTACCTCCTTGGAGATTAATACTGTATGTGGTCATACTGAAGGATTTAAACCATTCTATAATAAAACAATCTATGTAATTCCCCTGAAGCAAAGAATGTTCCACATGTGCTTATCCCACCAAAGAATATGAAAAAGGAAATGCTTATTACAGTCCTGCTTAACTTTTGTTTGGTAAATGCCAAATTAGGCTATTGAGAGAGGAAAAAATAAATAAATAAAGTTTTTTGGTGATACTTAGTGTTTCACTGTTGTGAAAAGGATTTTGTCATTGTAGATTAATTACTTCATTAAAACAAGTCTGAATAAGTAAGAAGAGTAGCATACTTGAAATTTACTAAAATTATAAATTATACATTTATTATTTTGATAAATAAGAGGCCACACAGTTCAGATTTTATTGTACTTATTTTGCCACAAGATGATTTCAATTTAGTATTGCTAATTTGTAAGAAATTTTAGAATTAAATAGAACTATTTCTCCACACAACTTGTATACTTTGATTTTAAAAAGGTCATTCTATAACCTACAAGAAAATTCATTCATATGTATGGATTTATGTAGAATGAAATGTAAATAAGAAGATCTGATTGCTATGTGCTTCTAAGAAATATCTAATTACACATTAGAGTGTTAGCAACTAAAAATAGCATCTTCAAGCAAGAAAGTTAGAAGACCTTGGTACTGGTTTAAATTATACCAAAACTATTATTCAAAAGTTAGAGAGAATTTTAGTATATCTGGTCCCCAGTTCAATCCTAAGATATCTCATAAAGGCAAACTAAGCACTTCAAACCAAACATTCCACTGAAGAAATGTTAAAAATACATTTCTAAACATAATTTAAAAATACATTTTTAAAAGCATCAAGAAGCTAAAAATTTAGTGAGGACCTAAGATGTCAAAATCTAGAAAAATATAAGAATGAAACATGATAACCCCTCCAAGGGCAGATGAAAAGAATTTGGATTCCAGTTTTTTGTGAAAGCATGGCTATTTGGGGTTGGTAATCTAAAGGATATGAGTTGAACTGGCAGTAAACCACTTCTTACCAATAGTGAAACAAACTTTGCTTCTAAGTTGCCTAGGAAATTTCAAATCTTAAGAGTGATGATCACATAAACTATTTCCATAGAACAACATATTTGACAATGTAAGGAGACACTAAAAATAATTAAATTCATAAAAAGTTTTAAAAATATGATACTAACCAACAAATTTGCTTTATATTACACCTATATCATAATTTCTTTAAAACCTATTTTGAAATCAAAAGGTATTTATGAAAAAACAAGATGCTATATTCATGTACATTAAAGCTAAATTAAGTATGTTGATGACCTGAGAAACGCTTAAATAGCATAAACAAATTGTTCTTGATACTCATTGGTATACTTTAATACTCAGTCACATATGATTCTAATAACATACTCAGTAGTATTTTTTGAGTATTTTTTCCTCAGAAATGTCTTAATGGTTCTAGTTTTTCTAAAATCACTAGTATTTTTGTAAGTTGCATATAAAAGTTAAAATCAAATTAAAATATTTTAAAGTGATTTTTCTCTTTATTTTTTTCTAATTTCCTTGACATTTTAAATTGAAAAACTATTCTCTATAGTTATTAATACTTAGCAAACTCTGAATAAATTCTGCTAAATGAAAGTTATCCTCAAATTTAGTTATTTTTCATATTGAAATATGTAAATAATTCAGCCAAAATTTTTTACAGATAAGCATCCTTTTGCCTCCATTCAGAATATTTTTCTTGCTGGGCATGGTGGCTCACGCTTGTAATCCTAGCTAGCACTCTGGAAGGCCGAGGTGGGCAGATCCTTTGAGCTCAGGAGTTTAAGACCAGCTTGAGCAAGACTTAGACCTCATCTCTACTAAAAAAATAGAAAGAAATTAGCTGGAAAACTAAAAATACATATAGAAAAAATTAGCTGGACATGGTGGCACATGCCTATAGTTCCAGCTTCTCAGGTGGCTGAGGCAGGAGGATTGCTTGAGCCCAGGATTTTGAGGTTGCTGTGAGCTAGGCTGATGCCACAGCACTCTAGCCCAGGCAACAGAGTAAGACTCTGTCTCAAAAAAATAAAAAAGTAAAAAAAAAATAAAAAATCCAGAATGCTTTCCTTCAACAAAGACATTTTTATAAGTCAAAATTTGTTAATATCAATAAGTATCTCTTTATAGTTATCAAGTGTTCTGCCAATTTGATTCTCAAATTTATAGTCATTTTCAATTTTGGTCTATCACTGTTAAATAACTATTAATTCCATTAAAAATAGACTATCCATAAATAAATAATCTTTTACAGGTTAAAAATATTCTAGAAGAGTAAATGTTGAAATTTCAAGATTAAATGTTTTAGTCCATTTGAGTTCTAATCTTTTAATCTTAATTCATTCTTTCATTTAGTAGGTATGATTTTTGTGTTACTGTTTGCAAATTTTAAGTACATTTCTGTCTATACATTCCTTAATTTATTAAGAACATTATTTTTTTCAAACTGATCCACTGAAATTGTTATATACATTATCTCTGCAAAAATGAGTGATTTTTTTCTCAATGTTGAAGTTTTAAAATAAATTTACAATAATGTTGGATGTTTTACTTTTAAAACATAAACTTCAAAAAAAGACTTAGTTTGATTCTATCAATTGGTGGAGAAAATCAAATCAAACTGTTATTGGACTTTCCTAACTTCTATCTGAAGCATCTGAGAACATCAATATCAAAGAATAGTAGGGGAAAAAAGAATTTGTGGATTTATAAAAGTAAAAAGCACTCTATTTAGAATTTTGACCTCATGATTAGTTTAATATCACTCTATAAAAATATGTTTAAACAAAATATACTGTAAACAAAAATAAATATAAGTTTTTTCATTTGTTTATTTTTTTTAACTTGTTCAGAACCTACAAAAAGAAGAGGGCTTTTGACAATTTCTAGAGACCTATAAATGAGAGCAGTTTAGCAATGTGGCTGAGTGGGACTATAGATTTAAATAACTTGCCTTCAAATCCTGGCTATTGCACTATTGTTTAACACCTCTGTACTTCAGTGCCCTCCTCTGAAAAATGGAATAATGGACACTGTTATATAGAATTGTTTAATATATATAAGATGCATGTCTTATACATCTTAACTATGTATATATTAAAATTGTCCTCTAATTTTATTCAATTAGCTGAATAATCAAAATTTCAGTTAAAAAGCCAGTTTTCCATATGTATGTTCAATTTTTAAAATTGCAAGTTGACTATCTAAATATCAAATGTATATACAGGTTCTAAATACTAGTTGGTGTTAAAATATTTACAAGTTGGGATGCGACAGTAAGAAGAAAAAATAAGTGGTGTATATTTTTAATGAAATACACAATTATATTTTAAATGGAAGGAAGTTTTCAGTCCCCATTTTTTTCTGTGAAATTATACTGGTTTGTTAAAACCAAAAGTCTGCAAGCTACTGTAATACATCAAGTAATGGTAAACTGAAGAACATCCACAGAGTATAATTCATCAGGAACCAGCTCATTAAACAGCAAGGCCTTTGAGTTGCTGGGACTGGGAGATGTTTAATGACTGAACATAGGAGAGTTAAATGGGCCCAAGCAAGAAGAGAAATATTTTTAGGAAATTACTCCTCACAGAAATTGGGGTAAAATTGCCCCTCCTATGCCTAGAGAACACAGAGAATGCTGAAGGGATCAGAAATACTGCAGCTAACAATGAAAAGACAGATTGATTAAGATGAAGGAACAGTTTTATAATTCTATTAAGTTGGCATTCAGAATTTTTAAAAAAGTTGAAAAAAAGATAAGACTTCTATAGAAACCATCTGATAGAGTCTCAGTATGTAGGCACCTTTAAAAGATTCCCAGCAAGTGCATAGGCAAGACTTTCCATCTTTAGTGAAAAGGACTGACATCAAGAACCTTGAATCTCAGTGCAAGATGCCATATGTACAGAATTAGAATGCAAATCCTAGAGTGATAACAATGCAAATACAACTGTAACTAATCTCTTATACCGGAGTTTCTCAACCCTTTTGTATAGTAGCATCACCTAAGAAAATTTCAAAAGTGATAATAATCAAGCTCCACTCAACACAAATTAAAATTATAATACACAGGTGATTTCAATAGGCCGGCAGGTTTGCTGTACATTCAAATAGCTAAAATTTATCATGAGATTATTTTTAAGATAAATCTGGATAGTTATATAAGATTGCACATCATAATATTGTTTAATATATATAATTGATAAAAGTCCAGTGAACAAAAACACCAGGAAATACCTATAATTTAACAAAATGAAATTTATTAATTTTCCATCAAGGATATCATGCTCCATGGGGAATCAGTATGAGGGAATTAGGAAGGACTTGCCTTAGTGTTTGAGGTTGTGCTGGGTGACTTGAAGATGGGCTTAAAGGAGTAAGTGTGTATTCTGAACTGGGTGCCCTTAGAAAGCAGGGGCAACTTGATGATTGGACTTAATCATTTTTATTTATAATGTCAAAGAAATAAACAATAGTAGATGTGTCATTTGCAAGTAAGGAGGAGACACTTGGTGTGCCAAGAAGAGGATATGGAGTTATTTTTGTTGTGGCACAGTGTCCATTTCTTTGGCATGTATTTAGAAATGAGGCCAGATTGATCTTATTTTTGACTTTGTCCAAATAGTTTTGATGTTCCATGCAATTTTTGTTTTATTAAGTTAGGTATTCTAACTTTGAGCTGTCAGCTTTCAGAGCCTTTTACCCTCATATGCTTACATTATATAATAAAATATGTAATTTTATTTTAGCATGGGTTTAGTGTTGTTCAAGAAATCTTGCCATGTGGAAAGCAACTTCAGCAAGATAGCAAAATAAGAGTTCCCCAGCTTCTCTTTCCCCCTGCAGAAATTCAACTAGTAACTATCCACAGGCAAAAATACCATGCTGATTATTTCAGAACTCAAGAGTGAAGCAAAGACACCCCTTTGGACTACAGAACCAAAAAAGGCTGAGAGGAAGCATTCTCTTTGAACTTGCTACCTCTCACCCAAGCAGGCACAGTGCCACACACAGAGATTTCCCCAGTACTCATGATTTCCATAATGGTAAAAGTGAGTTAGAGGTGGACATTCTTCTTCCTAACCATTTTATAACCTTTCACATAGGGCTCATTCCCGCCTTGTCCCATGAGAAACATTGGGAATACCATCAAGGCTGGGCCATCTGGGGTTAGTTAGAAATAAAATGAATATAGAGTTCACAGAAACCAGCATGTGGATCTTGATGATTGCTCTGCATTCTGGCCAATGAAGGTGACACACCAGAGAAACTAGCTAAAAATATCACACTGCAGGAAATCCAGTCTATGGGTCTTCCAGGCAGGCTGGAATCCTTAGCCAGCTTCACCACACAAACAGGTGCCCTCATTATGTCTTACCTAGGTTGAGAGGTTACTGTAGGTCAGCAATTACCCACAGAGGAAGCATCTGGACCTGTCAAGTACCCACCGAGGGAATTTCTGGACTTGCCCAATCACAGCTGCAGAGTGCTGACTCTACCAAATTTTAGTGCTCTGCATAAGCCTACCTGAGGCCGGGACCCAAACACAAGACCACATGTATCTATGAAATGTGACCTCTGGCCCTTCCTATCCCATTTGGCTGAGAAACAATCCCAGAGACCACATCTTACCTTGGAGCTCATTACATGGCCCTGCTTAACTACAAATTCCAAATAATAGTACCACCCTGCCAGGGAACAAAACCTGCCACCCTGCTTAATCAGAGGAAATTTGACAGCCCAGCTAGCAGCACCACTTAATGATAGAGTTCAATCAGTGATCTCACCTGACCAAGGAGGATAGTCAGCAATACCACTCAACTTCATAGCAGAGGAAGTGACCAAGTAAACTCAAGAACCTGACACCAATCTCTACCAGTCCAGTGTTTCTATGGCCCACCCAGAATCCCAGGCTAGACTAAATAGTAAAGATATATCATGACCAAGAAAATACCTACAAAGGCCAAAAGAAATGGCTGTTTCCTCACATGTTCAGGAATCGACATAAGCACATAAGAATTATTAAAAATTAGGGAAATATGACACTACCAAAAGAAACTGATAAAGCTCCAGTAACTGATGTGAAAGAAATGGAAATATATAATGTGACTGACAAAGAATTTAGATTAACCCTATTAAAGAACTTTGGGGAACTTCAAGAAAACACAAATGTAGCAGCATAATTCACAATTGTAAAGATGTGGAAACAACCCAAGTGCCCATCAATACATGAGTGGATTAATAATGTGATATATGTATAACATGGAGTTCTACTCTGCCACAAAAAAACAATGGTGATCTAGCACCTCTTATATTATCCTGGGTAGAGCTGGAAGCCATTCTATTAAATGAACTATCATAAGAATGGAAAAACAAGCACCACATATTTCAGCATATCAAATTGGTATTAACTAATCAACACTTAAGTGCACATATAGTAATAACATTCATTGGGTGTCAGGCAGATGGGAGGGGGATGAGGGGATGGGTTTATATACTGCTAATGGGTGCAGTGCACACTGTCTGGGGGATGGACATGCTGGAAGCTCTTACTTGAGTGTGGCAAAAGCAATATATATAAGCTAAACATTTGTACCTCAATAATATGCTGAAATAAAATAAATAAATAAAAAGAAAGCATAAAGAGAAAATTAAATAAAATTTGGAAAAAATTCTAGAAATAAAGAGTGCACTAACTGAATTAAAAAATTCAATAGAAGGCTTAAGCAGTAGACTTAATCTAACAGAATGTCAGTGTGCTCAAAATACTTAAAACGATCCAAGCAAAAAGCAAAATGATAAAAGAATGAAAATGAATGAAGAAGGTAGCAGAAGAACTATCCTTTGCACAATAGGTGTTTATGAAGAAGAGAGAAAAATGCCTAGAAGGAATATTTATGGAAATAATGTCTAAAAATTTCCCAAATTTGTGAAAAGATAATAATGTACACACCGTGGAAGCTCTGAAATTTTCAATAAAACTCTTAAGAGGAGTGCACCAAAAACATTACAGTGAAATTATCCAAAACCAAAGACAAAGAAAGAATAATTAAAGTAGCAAAAGATAAGAATATATTATATTCTTGGAAGTCCCTGTATAGCTTTAAGCAGATTTCTCAGCAGAATCTCTGCATGCCAGGAGAGTAAAATTATATATTCAAAGTGCTAAAGAGAAAAAATAATGGCCAACCAAAAATATTTTACCTGGCAAAGCTGTTGTTCAGAAAGGAGGGATAAATAAAAAACTTTCTATGACAAACAAAAGCTAAGGGAGCTCATCACCACGAGGCCTACTTTACAGGAATTGCTAAGGGTAGGTCTTTCAGATGAAATAAAAGTCTAATAATAAAAGAAATAAAGTAAAACTCTCAATGATATCAGTAAAGCATACTCATACAGAATTATCTAACAATGTAAAGGTGGTGTGTGAAGCAGTTTTATATGTAGTAAGAGTTTTGAAGACAATTTTCTTTTAACAGCTATAATAAATTGCTAAGAGATACAAATTACAAAAAAATAATATAAATTTTTACATCAGAATTATAAAAGTTGGTAGTTGAATTGTAGAGTTTTTGTATGCAATTAAAGGCAAGTTATTACCAGCCTAATATAGCTTGTATAAAGATAAGATATTTTATGAAAACTTTATGATAATCACAAGGAAGAAACAAAATATATAAAGACAGTTTTCAAAGCATATCGCTACAGAAAACCATCACATCACAAAAGAAGACAAACAGAAAGGAACAAAGAAACAAGGGACCTACAAAAAAATTAGAAAACAAATTAAAAATTGGCAGTAGCAACATCTTATTTAGCAATAATTATCTTAAATATAAATGAATCAAATTATCTAATAAAAAAGACATTTAGTGGTTGAATGGATTTGAAAATAAAAGGAAAGATCCAACTGTATGCTGTCTATAAGAGACTCACATTATTAGCAAGGACACAAACAGACTAAAGTGAAGGAATAGAAAAAGGTAGTCCAAATGAAAACTCAGAGAGTGAAGGGGTAGCTATATTTATATCAGGAAGAATAGACTTTCTGTCAAATACTATAATATAAAAAGAAACAAGGAATGTCATTATATAACGATAAAGTATTAATTCGCCAGGAAGACATAATAATTGTAAACATATGTGTACCCAACTTTGGAGCATGTAAATACATAAAGCAAATAGTAAATGATCTGAAGGGAGAGATAGACTGCAATATTATAATAGTAGCGGACCTCAATACCCTACTTTCAACAATGCACAAATCAACTAGACAGAAACTCAATAAAGAAACATTAGACATGAATTATGCTTTACACCAAATGGACCTAACAGTCATATACAGAACATGCCAACCAACAGCAAAAAAACATACATTTTTTTCAAATGCACATGAAACCTTTCTCTAAGACAGATCATGCCATAAAACAAATCTCAGTAAATTTAAGAGGATGGGAATAATATTAAGTAACTTTTTTCATTACAATGGCATGAAACTACAAATCAATAACAGGAGAAATCTTGGAAAATTCAAAAATATGTGAAAAAGTAAACAGCATGCTCCAGAACAAACAATGGATCACAGAAATCAAAAGAAAATAATTTGAGACAAATGATACTGAAAATGTAACATAATAAAACTTATGGAATGCAGCAAAAGCAATCATAAGATGGAAATTCATAGCAGCAAACACCTATATGTGATGTAATAAAAGAAGAAAGAAAACACATAAATAATCTAATGTTATACTTTAAGGAATTATGAAAAAAATAGAGCAAACTGAACTCAAAACTATCAGAAAGAAGAAAATAAGAAATATCAGAGTAAAAATAAATGAAATAGAGCCTAGAAAACAATAGAAAATATCAACAAAACTGAGTGTTTTCTTCAAAGATAAACAAAATAGACAAACCACTAGCTATACTAACAAGGAATAAAAAGAGAGACTATTCAAATTAATAAGATCATAAATGAAAGAAGAGACATTACAACCAAACCAACAGTAATGTCTTATAATGCTGATGATAGTTTCTTATAATTGTTTGTAATAATTTTTAGTCTATTTGTATCCTTACTAGGTAATATCAGAGGATTATAAAAAAATATTGTAAACAATTATACTCCAACAAATTTGCTAACGTAGGAAAAATGGATAAATTCCTGGACACATACAACATACCAAGATTGACTCATGAAAAAATAGAAAACGAACACACAGATAATGAGCAAAGAGAAGAAATCAGTCATAAAAAGTCTCCCATCAAAGAAAAGCCCACTGCTAAATTCTACCAAATATTTAAAGAGCTAATATTGATTCTTATCAAACTCTTATACAAATATCAAAATAGAAAAAATACTTCCATCATTATTTCATGAGGTTAATATTACTCTGATATGAAAGCCAAACAGAACACTATAAGAGAAAATATATTAGGCCAATATCCCTGATGAACATAGATTCAAAAATCCTTAACAAAATATTAAAAAACAGAATTCAATAACACATGAAAGGAATAATTTATTATAATTGAATGAGATGTGATCCTGGAATGCAAGGATGATTCAACATATGCAAATCAATACATGTTATGTACCACATTAACAGAATTAAGAGTAAAAATCATATGATTCTCTTGAAAGTTGCAAAAATCTCATTTGACTACATACAGTACACTTTTATGATAATAACTCTGAACAGATTGGGTATACAGCTAAGGCACCACAAAACCATAGCTAACATCATTCTTGATGGTGAAAACTGAAAACTTTTCATTAAAATCCGACAAGCCAAAGATTCCATCCCTTACCATTTCTATTCAAGACTGTATTGGCAGTCTTAGCCAGAGCAATTAGTCAAGAGAAAGAAAGAACAGACAGCTTAATAAGAAAGGAAAAGTAAAATTATCTCTATTTGCTGATGACATAATCTCTTATAAATGAAACCATAAAAACTCCATGAAAAAACTTTGAGAACTAATAAATTCAGTAAAGCTTCATGTTACAAAATCAACTTACAAAATCAGTAGAATAACTATATACTAATAAAAACTATCTAAAAAGGAAATTGAGAAAACAATCCCACTTACAGTAGCAAAAACAAAATTAATCACTTATGTGTATATTTAACCAAGGAGGTAAAAATCTACATACTGAAAACTATAAACCATTGATGAAAGATTGTTTTTTTTTTTTTTTTAGAAAAAATGGAAAGATATTCCATGTTCATGAATTGGAAGAATTCGTGTTGTGAAAAAGTTCATGCTACTCAAAGTAATCTATAGATTCAATTCAATTTCTTGAAAGAAAACAAATAATGTGATTATAAAATGGACAAAGAACCTGGGCAGACATATCTCAAAAGAAGACATACAAATGGCTAATACCTACAAGAAAAAATGCTCAGTATCACGAATTATTAGTGAATTGCAAGTTAAAACCACAATGAGTATTACTTCACACCTGTTAGAATTTCTTTTTTCAAAAAGATGAAAGATAAGTGTTAGAGAAGATTCTAAGAAATGGGAGTTTTTCTTGTTGGTGCATATGTAAATTAGTGTAGTCATTATGGAAAATGGCATGGAATTTACTCAAAAAGCTAAAGATTGAACTATCAGATAACCTGTTAATTCCCCTTATGATTATGTATATATACCAAGGAAGTGAAATCAATTTGTTAAAGGGATATCCGCACTCCCATGCTCATCATAGCATTATTCATAATAGCCAAGATATGGAAACAACCTAAGTGTTTATCAATAGATGAATGGATAAAGAAAATGTGATATATATACACAATGGAATACAATTCAGCCTTTAAAAAGGGAGGTAAATCCTGTCATTTGTGACATCACAGATGAATCTGCAAGATATTATGCTAAGTGAAATAAGCTAGCACAGAATGACAAATATTGCATGATCTCATTTGAACTTATAAAAGTAAATAATAGAACAATGGTACCAGAGGCTGGGAGGGCTAGGAGACAAGAAATCATATCCCTTTGTTAACCAAAGGATACAAAGTTTTGATAGACATGAGAAATGGATTTTTAGATCTACCACACAATAGGATACCTATTGTCAATAATAACATATTATATATTTCAGATGAGATCGGGCTCATTCAGGGTGGTATGGCTGTAGACTAATATATTTCAAAAATATTAGTTCATTAAGTATGAAATGTCTGATTCCCGTAAGTACTAAGTTTGACAGCCGATATCTCTGATATTTCAGTTTGACACTTCTTGTTTTATTTTTAATGTGAAGGTACATTATCAGTCTTTCAAATGCATGATTTGGATTGAGATTATTTTTCAAAAATTTTAGAGCAATTTTTGTGAAACCACGGATAAGTAAAAAATTCATGTTATTTTCAAACATGAGTTCTGTCATGGAACCAATGTAGCACAGACAGCTCAAATATCAACCAAGTGTTTGGGGAAGGATGTGGCTAACAAATGCACAGTATGTTGATGATTTGAGAAGTTCTGTTCTGGTGACTTTATTTATTTATTTATTTTTTCCCTACTCCCTATTGGAATAGAATGTTCTGGTGATTTTAATCTTGAGAATGAGCCATGTGGATGACCTGAGACCAAGGTGGATAATGATGAGCTGTAAGCTGTAGTAAAAGCGAATTAATCTCAACCTACCTGTAAATTAGCAGTAAGATTTGACATTACTATTCCATGAACATTGGATCATTTGGAACCAACCAACAAGGTAGAGAAGCTGGATAGCTGGGTACCACGTGAATTAAACAAATCTTAGAAGATAAATAATCTTGAAGTGCCTTTCTTTGCTGTCAAGACATAAAGGCAGACCACTTCTACACCGTATTGTTATATGTGATGAAAATGGATTCTTTTTGATAATTGCAAGCATTCAGGACAATGGTTGGATCAAGATGACGTGCCAAAACACAGTCCAAACTGAATACTCATCAGAAAAAGCGAATGGTGTCTGTAAATTCCAGATGTCTCATCATAAAAAATGATATGTAAGAGAGGTCATGGATATGTTAACTAGCTTGATTTAATCATGCCACATTGTCTACATATATAAAAGTATCACATTGTGGCCATAAATGTATGCAATTATGATTTGTGAAACAAAAGTAATAGCTATAAAAATTAAAAATAAATTTATTCCTTCAAAAGAAGAAATCTTATTAACGCCTCTCTAAAATTTAGGACAAAAAAGTACTTTCCAGATTGTATATACATTTAGAGTGTGATGGATAATCCCTATTTGAATTCTAAGATGGAACATCGATAAATAAGAAAATAGTATTCTTTTTCACAGAATGCTTTAACACGGCCTATGTCCTCTGGGTATTATAGAGTTTGTTTTGTCTTATTTTCACTTTGTATAACATATGACTGTTTTCTCCTTTCAGGTTTACAATAAATCCTAAGCCATAAAATTTTCTGTTAACTGTGTGTGGGTGAAGGAGAGGATGCAAATCATAGAGAAAAATATTTTACTTTATCATTTCTAGGCTGTGCTAATCATGGTTTCAAGAGGCTAAGATTTTGATGTACGTTTCAGAGGGAAAAAGGAAGAAGTGATTTAAAATTGAATCCAGGTTTGAATTTATGAAAAGAAACAGGTAAATAGAGAGGAAGAATCCACAAATCCACTTCTGGAGATCAATCAATCTAGATATTATAGATGAAGTTAGTGCCTAAAAATATATTCTGCATAGGATTAATGGAAAGTTTTCCTGTGAAGTTAATATGGCTTTTAAATATCATGAGGAAACACTCAATTCCAAACAGCAACATAAATAAGCACATATGAAATAATATGAGAAATGTAGTTTTCTATGTCATGGGAAGACTGCCACTAAAATGACAAAGTAAGGAAAGAGGACAATACGATATGATGGTTCTTTATACAGAAAGTTTAACATACAGAAACAGTACAGTTTGAAACAAAAAATTCTGTACAGTGACGACTACAAGCAGTTTGGGAAACAGCATCATGAGATTAAATCTGGAAAGGCGGGCAGTCACAGATTCTGAGTTCTGCAGAAAAAGTTGAGCCTTTTAAAAAGAATCAATAACAAAAGTCATTCTCAGATTAAAGTCAAGGAATGCCAAAGTCAGATTAGCATTTGCAGTATTACTCAAATAGCAGTTGTAATATGAATTCCAGAGAAGTGAAACAGAAGGTAACTCTCCCCATCAAGAGGCCACTGCAATAGTCAAGAGAAAGAATGATAGGGCTTAAATGCAAGGGAGGAGTAATGGGAATGGCAAGAAAGAGCTGAATGGGAGAAAAGTTAATGAAGTGAAATCAAAGTGCTTTGTGTGTTATTAGAGAGAGGGCGAGAGCAAGATTACTCTTTTGTTTCTGATTTGCATGTCAGGGGAGGAAGATGTCATTAACTAAGATTGGAAATGCAGGAGAAGGAGAAAAATGGAGAGGAGGGAGAAAAATAATGAAGTGAATAAATTAAATCTGAACTCTTTCAAAAGAGAGCTCAGTAGAAATGTAATTTGGGAATTACCCAGTGTATGAAATGATACTTATAGGAGTGATAAAACCCGGGAGAGAGAAAAGAAGAGGATTAAAAGAATGGTGAAAGTCACCAACATTAAAGAAACAGGCAGAGGAAGAATAGTAGACACAAATGATAGAGCAGAGATGGTTATGGAGATGAGAACATTTGGTGCTGTCTGAACAACCACGAGCATAGAGTCTCAGGAGCACAGAGTGATCCATAGAGTGAAATGAACAGGCAGCAATTACAGTCAGACTGCTAAGAGATCTCTGGATATAGCCATTAAAAGATCATTTTACATATTTACCAGAATATTTTAGTGGAATATAGAAGTAAAAACCAGATTGCAGTGGGTGGAAAGAGCAAATAGGATGTGAGGAACACAAGACAGGAAATATGTTCTTATGTTTAAAAAAGTCATGCACACACACACACCCCAAAATTTCTTCTTTAGAAAACTAGGGTGACATAGTGTGTGAAATTTACTTGAAAAAAATGTGTCTTTTGATTTTTTAACACCTTAAAGGTTTCTCTGTTTTT
This sequence comes from Lepilemur ruficaudatus, assembly GCA_963574885.1. Taxonomy (NCBI): domain Eukaryota; kingdom Metazoa; phylum Chordata; class Mammalia; order Primates; family Lepilemuridae; genus Lepilemur; species Lepilemur ruficaudatus. The sequence goes on along the minus strand of CAUYRT010008550.1, from coordinate 29,765 downwards.
ATTCATCAATGAGGTAAATATTGTTCAACACCTGATACATGCCAGCTACTGTATGAAACTGAAAGCATACTATGTATGACCTTGTTTTGTAATATTTTTCTCTGAAAATTCAGGAACTATAATCCTATGTGATTAAATGGGATCTATGTGTTCAGGTGTGTGCATGTATACATATATGTAACTCATACATTTTTATTATATGTATGTTTAGGATGTTTCATGCCGTATTATTAATAAAAATTTAATTAGTATTTTTGAACTTGCACTTGAGTACACAACTAAGAATGGTTATTTGCTGAGGAGTGCATGCTTTTCTCTCCCAAAATACTAGGGAGACTTTATTATCAATTTACATTGTTTCATCCGACAGTCTCTATAAGGCATACCAATTTGCATTGACGGTCTGGGTCTTAATGCAACTTGTCAAGTCACAGAACTCCTTGCCCTGAGCCTAGAGAATTGCTTAAGTCCCTAAGAGCCACCTCTCAAGACACTAACTAAATAGGTCATAACAATCCACATATAAAATGAGACTATGCAAAATAGTATTTTATTCTGACATTGTGCAGGCGACATTTCTACAGACCATTAGGCCCTCAGAAATTTCATTGAAGAGGCAAGCCATTGTATTTTATAGGGTTTTTTGTCCCCTGCCTTGTCAACACATGTCATCTAGATTGTCTGTTACACAGGCATCTAGATTGTTTGTCACTCCCTGCGCTTTGAGACCTGTCAGCATAGGGTTGTATGTAACTCCAGTGGGCCAGCAACATGCCCTCTCAAAGCTCAGCAGCTTAAATTATAGAACAGAGTTGATATAAACATGAGGCAAGAGAGTCCAATTTCCGTAAATTTTTTGGGATCTAACTCTAATTACACATTTGAGAAAATGAGGTCAGTAATGGGTGAGGCCCGAGTTGAACTGACTTCACCTCACTGGGTAACTTTCTCAGGTGGGATGTTCAAGAAAAGCAGTAACAGCCTCAGTGTGAAAGGGAAGAGCCACTAGTCCAGATGTCAGGGAGGCTCAATTCATCTTTGGTCCCTCTAATTCATTTCACATATTTCCATTTCGTCATAACCTAGTCCTTCCTAATCAATACCTTTACATTTTGCATGTGTCCTCCCAGTGCTGTGTATTCTATTTAAGTAATTAGAATTCAGCAACTCACGAAGTCAAACGTTTATTTGATTTGTAGCTATCTTAGATGTGCTGCTGCAAGGTAGAGATGCTTTTAGCACTGAACTACATTGTCCCTAAGTTTCCTTCTGTACCTCAAATAGAGTTTAGGAATGTTAGCATGTCATTCTCCTTTCAGCTCTCCTGTGCTCTTAAAAGACTCTGCCTAACTCCTGTTTTTGAAACCTTCATGTCCTCTAATGGCATAAAAGAAAACAAAGGTTTACCCAATCCATCTTGGCTTATTTTAATTCAACAATTTTTCATACTTATCCATTAAAATAGAAAATGAGTGAAAAATGCTAAACCAGATAGGATGCCAGTAAAACAGGTTTAAATCAAACTTACCCCAGGCAAACAACATACATAGTAACTCTATCAGGAGGATGTAGAATTGCTGTGCCACTAAGTAGCTGGGCAGGAGCAAATGAAAACCACCTGTGAAAGAAGACAAAATCCTGGGGCTCAATTGTTTTCCATCTACAATTTCTTAAATGCAATGTCCAACTCAAAATAAAAGGTAAGCAGTCATCTTAAGAGTTAAGACAAAATGAGTAGGAACCATCAGAAACAAAAAATAGCATAAAAACGATCCATAGGCACCTCCAATAATGGTATTAAAAACACAGATTATAAAATAATCCATGTATGGAAGTTTTCTTGGAGAAGTGGATTTAGCTGATTAATAATCAAATAAGTACTTGTATAAACCTTAAAAAATAGATAAAATTTAGAACACAGTGGAGAAATTTAATATACTTTAGTATAGATTCTAACAGTTACAATATTCCACAGTTCTTTGGCATTCAAAAACTGATGTGAACTCTGATCGTAATTCTTTTTTATTTAATATCTCTGTACCTTATAGCATTTTCCCTTTATCTAGACTATTCTGCAGTATTACTATAATGTGTCTAATTTAGTGCTTCTTCAATCTTAGGATTCATATTGTCTGTTCTGAAAAATAATTATCCATAATCACTTCAAATATTGTCTGACCCCCATTTTTATTGCATCTTAATGGAATTCATTATAGATTAATGCGGGTTTTTCTCATTCTATCCTCCATTACCATCCTTTTATCGTTTGTAGCACATTTTGATAATAATTTTGTGGCACATTTTGATAATAATAACACATAATAATAACTTTTCTCACTATTGTGTGTCCAATATGTGCCAGGAACTATGTAAGTACTTTATATTTTATTCCTAAGAATCATACCGGAATCCAAAAAAACATAAATTAAATAACTTGATTATTATTACAAATTTGGTCTCAGGCCACCTTTGGGTGATTTCTTCTTTTTGCCTCTGTGTACCATTTATTTTACCTAAGTTTAATATTTATTTCGATTGTTATTTTTTCTAAGACTTTCTTTTCCTTTTAGCTCCTTTTTAAATCAATGTGCTTTTTCACAATGCACCATTTTTGCTAATTCTATTTTTTAATTTACCTTTTGGAACACATTAGCACATGTATTTTTGTAGCACAAGTATCTCTCATGTTAATATAGTATTTGTTTCTTGGATGTAAAATCTTTTGTTTGTTTCATCCACTGATTGTCTCTCATGAAGTTTGTTTCCTTTTATGTTTTGTAACATGGATCATGGAGTAGTCTTCAGCCGACTTTCTTTCTACAAGATTCTCTTTGTCCTCTGAGTTACCTACTTGTGCAGACTTCTTATCTCAGGTTAGCTAAATAACACAGTAAATGTGCATATAGACCCATGCCAGCACGTAATATAACTTGAGCTTTAATTTCTTGCAGACAACACTTATCACCCCATACTCTTCCCAGCATGAGTAGCCCACTTACTTGACATATCCCTAGGCCAAGGGCTAAAATTATTTTTAGACTGCCCCATATTTGAGTTTCAGCTCCAAACTAAAACCCAGATTTTGGGCTTAGCATCTTAATTTATTTATTAGGCAAAACCCGGTCCAAGGAAATTACTCCAAGTCAATATTCCCAAAAGCTTTGTGGCTTCACTTTGTGGTCTCTATTATGACATCCTTTACTTCTTCATTTCTAGCATGTGGGAATTCCCTTTGTTGTCACAGAGCTGAAGTATGCATTTAAAATATTCTATTGTGTTTCATTTGGACTTTGAATATGTTTGGTGTGAAAGTGAGAGATGTCTTGAGTCCATTCCGTTCAATATATCACCCTACTATAGTAAAACATTATTTGCAGCTAGACTTTTGAATTTGAATAATCCTTTCAGTAGTCCATTTTATGCATTTATGATTGTTTCTTTAAATATTAATAGTATAATTCTAATCTATTGAGAACTTCATTGCCAGAAAGCAGAAATGAAAATTTATATTGACTTGTTAGGTAATGTTGAATTATTACAGAATATAGTTTAAGTCATATTTTATAAGAATGCCTAACAAACACACAAGCAATGTGATAAAAACAAGACATTATTGTTACTTTGAAATCTTACAATACTACTTGACTTCCTCAAATATCCATTTAATTCATAAGGAAGAAAGTAATAGTTTCGCAAAAAAACTATACAAAAGTATGCAGTATAACAATACAGTAGTATTTCAGGATAACCCATAACATTTGGTATACAATACAGAATTTTAGAATAAGATCTACCAATTTTTTGTGTCTTTGAATTTATTCCCACCTAACAATTCATTTAACTCACTTCACTTCAATTGAATTCATCAGATATCTTAAGAAGATTATAATATTCCAAAGACTGAAGAACCAGAAAATGTGCCTAGTTCTCTCTCTACAATTCTATTTCTTCATTTGTAAAAGATAATAATACTGATTTTTTCTCTCTTTGCAAACTTCTAATTATGGTTGAATCAATAACACTGAAGAATTATACAAAAAGTCCTCCCTTATACTGTACCCTAATATGCCTAAATTAATATGAATCCACTATTTCTCATTCTCAACCAAAAGACTATAGCTGGATCAATCCAGTCCTCCATCTACATAATGGAACACATTAAAGCTTTTATATTTTCTACTTGCCTGCATATCTCAAATTAATATATCTAATAGTATAAACAATTCTATGTTGTAAAAAGAGATTATACTACTATGAAATTTTCAAATTTTATAAAAACGTGGTTTCATAAACAATGTTATAATATTAAAACTTTTGGATATACAATATATCAATCTAACATGAATTTATAATTGTTTTGATATGTTTCACATATGCCTCATTTGTACAAAAATAGTATTAAATTGATAGACCAATAGTAATGTGTTAGTCATGTTATTAATAGCTTAATCCTATTAAACTTAAACTTTTAATTTCCTATCAAGGAAAGTTCAAGTTCTTTTTCTGACATTTTAGGCTACACTACAGCTGTGGCTCAAGTTTCTTGGAGCGTGTGTACGCAGAGGGAGTGAAATCCCATACCTCCCTTCTTTCTCCCTCTTCTTTCAGTCAACTTTTTGCAAAGAAAGAGGAAAGAGGGAGAGAGAAAAGATATGTGTCTTATGTGATTTCCCATTGCTAGTTTGCTGTCCTCTTTCTCTTTGTTGACATGGTTCTTATCTAATAGCTCACATATATTTTACATATAAAATCAGTCCAAATGGTTTATCTCAAATGATGGGCATTGTTTGCATAGCCCTGTGTGGTTTTTACTTTCTGTAGAGTCCCATGCAGAGAAGCTGATGGTCCATCTAATCCCTAAATTCAGATTTGACTTTCTTTTCTTCTGTATAGTCCTACCACCCTGAAACCTCTTGATCAGCAGTCCTGTTTTAAAGTTTAACTTCATAAATGGGATATTAAAAAGACAGTGTAATCTTAAGTGGCTTCTAAGTTCATGGTTCAGGGATATCTACCTATATGCATTGTATACCTATACATTGAAGAAATGTAATAAGATTCACTGGCAATCCCTCTTGCTGAAAAACTACAATTTCTTTCCTGTCTTTTACTCTATAGTTCTGACTTTATGGGTAAGAAGATAAGTTCAGTCAGCCACAATTTTGGCACCTGTATGGGGGAGTGTGTGGGATGAATAGCTTTTGTAAAAGAATGATGAGATCCCTCAGAAAGACTATTGCCTTGCCCACTGGGCTCTCCCTTCCATCCTTTATATAAAAGGTGAATTGTTTAAAAAGTGAATATTATTATATTATTAATGTATTATATAAAATTAACATTAACATATAAAATATATTAATATATTATATATAAAAAGTAAATATTACTAAAGCTTTATAAAAAAGTGAATGGTCAGAAATGCTACAATTTAGCCTACATATTGGGGAATTACTTAGGCTGAACGTTTCCCTTAAAATGTGGAATACTGAGAGGGGGCAAAGCATGACAGCCAAATAGAAACCTCCAGAAACCTCATCCCTCTGCATGAACACCAAATTCAACATATATCCATGCCAGCAAGAACCTTTAGAAGAATCAAAAATAAGGTGAGTGATCATACTACTTGGCCTTAATATTGCATCAATGAAAGAGTCACTGAAGAGGGCAGAAAAGACAATCTTGGATTTCCTACACCACCCCCCTCCATCTCCCAGCAGTGCCACAACAGCTTGCAGAGTAGAGAGAGAATCTGTGTGCCAGGTGGAGGGAGAGTAAAGTGATTGTGGGATTTTGAATTGAAACTCAGAGCTTCTGTGGCACAGGGGAACACAGTACTGGGCAGAATTCTGTGAGCACCCAAGGAAGGAGCACTTAGAACAGGTTGGCCAGAGGAAAATTCTCTCCCTCAAAACGTGACAAGCCCCACCACCCATTGACCAAAAGCAGGCTAGTGCCTGGACCAAATTTGTAAGACAGTCAGGCCTCAAAGGCTGAAGTCCTTGGGTAATTCCTGCAGCTGTGCTGGCTCAGAGCCAGTGGGCATGGGGTGCACGGGATCCAGTGAGACACCAGCCAAGCATTAAAGCCAGTGCCTGTGTCACCCCTCCCACAAATCCAGGCAGTGCAGTTCAGGAAAAGTCTTCTTCCACTTGAAAGAAGGAAAAGGAAGAGTTCAGAGGACTTTGTTTTGCAACATGGGTGCCAACTCAGCCACAGTAAAATAAAATACCAAGCAGACTCCTGAAGCCCCTAAGTCTAGGCCTTAGTTCCTAGATGGAATTTCTGGACCCACCCTGGGCCAGAAGAAAATATGATGCCTTGAAGGGAAGAACACACTTCTGGCAAGGTTTACCATGTGCTAACTAAAGAGCCCTTGGGCTTTGAATAAACATGAGAAGTAGCCAAGAAGCAGTCACCAAAGGCATTGGGTGAGACTGGGCTGGCTTCATGTGTGACCTGACGCTGGTGGCCATGAAGTAGTGCCCATGTCCCTCATTCATCGACTCCAGCACCCCAGCACAGAAAGTGAGGGAAGAGAGTGAGAGACTTTGCCTGGTAATACAGGAAATTCTCCCATAGCTTACCCAAGTGTACAAAGGTTGTACCGCTAGGAGACTGCAAGAGTAACAGCATTACTGGGATTGGGGCACCCTCAGTGCTGATATGACTGCAGTGACAACACTCAGTTCCCTTTGAATATCTGAAAAGGTTTCTCAAGAAGGACAGGTTCAGATAAGCCCACACCATGAAGACTAAAATAAATACCTAACTCTTCAATGCCTAGATATCGAGGAATATTAACAAGCATCAAAACACTCAAGAAAATATAAGCACACCAATCAAACTAAATAAGCTACCAATGACAAATGCTGGAGTGATGGAGATATGTGATCTTTCAGACAAATAATTCAAAATAGTTGTAATGAAGAAGCTCAATGAACTTGAAGACAACACATAGAAGGAACTAAGAAGCCTATCAAAGAAATTTAACAAAAACTTTGAAGTAAAAATAATAATAATGAAGGCAGAAATTTTGGAACTGAACAATTCAATTGACAAAGAAAAATACATCAGAGTCTCTGGACAGCAGGATTGACCAAGCAGAACAAAGAATTAGTGAGCTTGAAGACAATTTAAAAATATAAAGTCAGAAGAGAGAAAAGAAAAAAGAATAAAAAAGAAAGAAGTGCATCTATAAGATCCAGAAAATAGCCTAAAAAAGGCAAATCTGAGAGTTCTTGGCCTTAAAGCAGAGATAGAGAGAGAGAGATTGGGGGAGAAAATTTATTCAAAGAAATAATAACAGAGAACTATCCAAACTTAGAGGAAGATATCAATATTCATGTATAAGAAGGTCATAGAACATCAAGCAGATTTAGCCCAAACAAAACTATCCCAAGACATTTAATAATCAAGCTCCCACAGGTCACAGATAAAGAAAAAGGCCTAAGGTAATCAAGAAAAGAAAAAAAGTGAAATATAAAAGAGTGTCAATATAACTGCCAACAGACTTGTCAGTGGAAAACTTACAGCCAGGAGAGAGTAGCATGACATATTCACAGTGCTAAAGAAAAACAAAAACAAAAACAAAAACAAAAAACAAAAAACAAAAAACCTTAACCCTATAATATTATATCCTGCAAAAATTTTCTCCAAATATGAAGAAGAAATAAAGACTCTCCCAGATGAACAAAAGCTGAGGGCTTTCATCAATGCCAGTTATTTTCCATAGAAATGCTAAAAAAAACAGTTCTTTAATCTGAAAGAAAAAGATATTAATAGACAATAAGAAATCATCTGAAGGTACACAACTCACTGATAACAGTAAGTAAACAAATACAGGTTACTCTATTGCAATTGCTATGTATAAAGCATTTATATCTTGAGTAGGAAGTCTAAAAGACAAATCTACAAAAAATAAACACCACCAATTTTTGAGAGATAGTATAAAAAGATATGGATGAATACAGCAGAAAGTTAAGAGGGTTGAGGGAGTTGTTAAAACGTAGAATTTCTGGTAGATTTCTCTTTGTAAGCAGAGTTGTTATATGCTTAAAATGATTGGTTACAAAAAGTTTGCTCTAAGCCTCATGGTAACCTCAAATCAAAAACCTACATGAGATACACAAAACTAACAAGCAAGAAATTAAAATATGCTACCAAAGAAAATCACTTTTACTGAAGGATGACTGGAAGAAAGTAACAAAGAAAGACAGGGTAATAAAACAACCAAACCTCAAATAGCAACATGGCAATAGTAAGTCCTTACCTACCAATAATAATATTGAACGTGGATGGAGTAAACTCTGCAATCAAAAGACATAGAATGGCTGAACAACAACAACAACAACAACAAAACAAGAGCAAACTATATGTTGTCTGCTAGAAACACACTTCACCTATAAATACACATATATACTGAAAATAAAGGGATGGAAAAAAAATATCCCATGCAAATGGAAACCAAAAAGAGCAGGAGCAGCTATACTTCTATCATATAAAATAGCTTTCAAAAAATGCTATAAAAAAAGACAAAGAAGGTCATTATATAATGATAAAGATATCAATTCAGCAAAAGAATATAAAAATTCTATGATTGTGTGCACCCACACTGGAGCACCCAGATATATCATGCAAATATTATCTGAACTAAAGAGAGAATTGGACCCCAACTAAATAATCACTGTAGACTCCGACACTCCACTTTCAGCATTGGACAGAGCATCCAGACAGAAAATCAACAAAGAACAAATCAACAAAGTTTGGACTTAATCTGCGCTATAGACCAAATGGACCTAAAAAATATTTACAGAACATTTCATCCAACAACTGCAGAATACACAGTTTTCTCATCAGCTCACGGATCATTCTAAAAGATAGATCATATGGTAAGCCACAAAATAAGTCTTAAAAAATTCAAAAAAAAAAAGTTAAAATATGTAAAGTATTTTCTCAACCATATTGACAGTCTTACAGCTAATATTATACTGAATGGAAAAAAACTGAAAGCTTTTCCTCTAAGATCTGAAACAAGACAAGGATGACCACTCTCACAACTGTTATTCAATATAAAACTGGAAGTTCTAGCTAGAGCAATCAGACAACAGAAAGGAATAAAAGGCATCCAACTTGGAAAGGAAAAAGTCAAATTATCCTTATTTGCAGATAATATGATCATATATCTAAAAAAACCTAAAGACTACACAAAAAAACTATTAGCACTAATAAATAAACTCAGTAAAGTTACAGGATACAAAATCAACATACAAAATTCAGTAGCATTTCTATATGCCAACACTAAACAATCTTAAAAAGTAACCAAGAATATATCTCATTTACAATAGCTACAATAAAATATCTAATAATACACTTAACCAAAGAAATGAAAGATCTCTACAATAAAAGCTACAAAACATTGAGGAAAGAAATTGAAGAGGACACACACACAAAAAAGTGGAAAGATATTTTATGCTCATGGATTGGAAGAATAAATATTGTCAAAATGTCCATACTACTCAAATCAATCTATAGATTCAATGAAATCCCCATCAAAATACCAGTGACATTCTTCATAGAGATAGAAAAAATAATCCTTAAATTCACATGGAACCACAAAAGACCTAGAATAGCCAAAGCCATCCAGGAGCAAAAAGGACAAACCTGGAGCATTCACATTACCTGGCTTCAAATTTTGCTATGAAGTTGTTGTAGACAAAAAAAAAAAAAAAAATAGGTCACTGGCATTAAAACAGACGCAATAGACCAATGGAACAGACTAGAGAACCCAGAAATAAATCCACACATCTGTAGTGGACTTAACTTTAATAAATGTGCCAAGAACATACAGTGGGAAAAGGACTGTCTCTTCAATAAATGGTGCTGGGAAAACTGGATATCCATGTGGGGAAGAATGAAACTAGACCCTTATCTCTCCCCATATGCAGAAATCAAATCAAAATGGATTGATGACTTAAATCATTAAGCCTGGGATGATGTACACCCCAATTAACTTGATTTGATTAATTCATATTGTATACTTATATCCAAAAAATCACATGTACATTATAAACATATACAACTGTTACAAGAAATAGAATGCTGAGCATAGTTGCTTTCCTCATTGGCTTACAGATGTGTGACTCATGGTTTCATCAGGAAAACGGAAACTCCATTGTTGATAGGAATAATGGATGTATATAGAGATTAAACCTTGTATTATATTAGGTTATTAAGTATGGAATGTCTGATTTTCTTAAGTACTAATTTTTGACAGTTGATATATCTGACATTTCACATTGACATTTTTGTTTTATTTTTACTGTAAAGGAACAGCCTCAGTCTTTTAAATGCATATTTCGGCTTGTGATTATCTTTCATTTTTTAGAGCAATTTTTGTGAAACCATAGATGAGTCAAAAATTCGTGTTATTTTTGAATATGAGCTTCATTGTGGAATTAATGCAGCTCAGACAGCTTGAAATAGCAACGAAGTGTTTGTCAAGGATGTGGCTAATGAAAGCACAGTATGCCAATGCTTTGAGACGTTCCAATCTGGTGATTTTAATCTTGAAAATAAGCTATGTGGGCAAACTGAGAACAAGGTAGGTAATGATGAGCTGAAAGCTGTGGTGGAAGGAAATCCATCTCAAACTGTGCATGAATTAGCAGCAAGGTTTGATGTTACTATTCCAACAATACTGGACCATTTGAAATAAATTGGCAAGGTAAAGAAGCTGGATATATGGGTTCCACATGAATTAAACAAGCATTAGCAGAGAAATCATCTCAAAGCTTGCCTTTCTTTGCTGTCATGACATAAAGGTGAACCATTTCTACACCATATTGTTACATGCGATGAAAAATGGATTCTTTTTGACAATTGCAAGCGTTTGGCGTGATGGTTGGATAAAGATGAAGTGCCGAAACACAATCCAAAACCAAATATTCATCAAAAAAAGCTGCTGGTGTCTGTTTGGTGGTCCAAACAGTGGCTCTTATTATCCACTACAGCTTCATGAAATCTGGTCAATCGATTACACTGGATATCTACTGCAACCAATTGAAGTGATGAGGATGCTTGAGATTAAGCAGCCAAACTTGGTCAGTAGAGACAGGCCAATCCTCTTGCAAGACAACATTCAACTATATATCACACAAACAACGCTGTTCAAACTACAGAAGGTGAAGCTGGAAACTCTCTGCCATCCACCAGACCTTACACCAACTGACTACCACTTCTTTCAGGCTTGGACCACTTCTTGCAAGGAAAAATATTCAATTCTCAACAAGCTGTGGAAAACACATTTCGCGATTTCACTGCCACTCGCTCTCCAGGCTTCTTCCCTGCTGGGATAAACAAGAGACTGTTAAAATGGCAAAACTGTGTCAATAGTTTAGGTGCATACTTTGATTAATTGTACTGATTCTTGTTTGGGATAAAATAAAGTACACTTTTGATACGAAATTGTGCAGTTGATATTTAATGAGCTATGTACCCATAATAATTAAAAATAAAGAAAATTTAAAATTAAAAAAATGTGCCATATTTAGTTTCCCTAATTCTCACATTTGTGTTTTGTTTGCAAGTATGGATTAGGAGAAACAAAGTCTACTAAATTTATTTCAAGTAGTTTTCTATAGATGCCTAAAATTAAATCTCTTAAGTCAGGTTTGCTTGTCCTCCCCGCCAAGTGTTATCAAAGTATTACTCATAATTATTCACAAAAGTCACACATTTCAGAGTCTTCCCCAATAGATTTAGCTTTGAAGAATACATTTGCTGACTAAGAGTAATTCCTTAACAAATAATATTTACTAATACTTTAAATAAGTCATGTTAGAAATACTATTTAATGGAAAATACTTAAGATTATAAATTGATCTTGTAAAAAAATTGCTACTAATTTAGAAATGACTCAAAAAGTTAGAAAAGGTAGTATAACTTGAGTAATTATAAATCTTCGAATAACACATTTGATCATGTTTAGGGGATCTAACATATTTCTACTTCTAGAATTCCTCAAAGACTTCTGTAGCTCTTTAGCATATATTAGAAATTGACAGCTCATTAACAACTCATTAGGAATGCTGTTAACTGCAAAAGAAATACATTCTGCACAGTAGACTCCTAATTGTGAAATGTATTGAAATTTGAGCTAGATTCAGCATTTCAGAGAGAGAAAAGATCTTCCTTTCAATTAATGGAAAAGCACACACTTGCATGGTTAAAATGAAAGAAACAACATAAATTTCAATATATTTCAAAAAACAACTCTGCATTATATATTTTGTTGTTCTTTTACTTGATCTCTGACTTCCAGTTTATAGAAGTTGTCTTTAAATCTCCAGTTCCTTTCAAAACAAATGCACTCATCATTGATTCTAGATTCTCAACTATAAAATCATTTAATCTAACTTTTGGGGATTACTTGGAATTATTTTGAGTCAATAGACAAGGCCAAATTGCTTTTATGAATAAACATGTGAAAGTAAGCCATTTTAAAATGTTTTTAATTAAATAGTAGTCTATAGGAAACTGTAGGCCAAATTCAGCCTACTGTCTATTTCTATAGATAAACTTTTCTTGGAACACAGCCACACTCATTCATTCATTTTGGAATTACCTATTGCGGTTTTCATGCCATACTGGTAGAGTAGAGTACATTCAAAAGAAAGCATACAGCCCACAAACTTAGTATATTTATTCTTTGGCATTTACTATTTGACCTCTGAGATTTTTTTGTATCTTGATTTTTAAGCCATTTGGGATATAAAGTAATAGATGAATTATAAGGAGTATTTCTTTGTATAGCCCAAGAAACTGAAAACTTTTACCCGCACATCTTTACCTTTGGACTTTGGATTTTGGCTTGACTGTTATTGGTGTATATGAATGCCTCTGATTTGTGTATATTGATTTTGTAACCTGAGACTTTACCAAATTCATTTATCAAATCTAGGATTCTCTTGGATGAATCCATGGGGTTTTCTAGATGTAATATCATATCATCAGCAAAGAACAAGAGTTTGATCTCATCTGCATCCCCCTTGGATGCTCTTAATATCGCTCTCTTGCCTGATTACTATAGCTACAACTTCGAGCACTATGTTGAATAGAAGAGGAGAGAGTGGGCATTCTTGTCTAGTTCAGGTCCGAAGTGGGAATGGTTTCAATTTTTCCCCATTCAGTATGATATTGGCCGTGGGTTTGTCATAAATGGATTTGATAATTTTAAGGTATGAGCCGCCTATGCCTATTTTGTTAAGAGTTTTTATCATAAAGGTGTGTTGGACTTTGCCAAATGCTTTTTCTGCATCTATTGAGAGAATCCTATGGTCTTTGTTCTTGTTTTTATTTATGAGATGAATTGCATTTATAGATTTGCATGTGTTGAATCAGCCTTACATTTCTGATTTCATGTCCTTTGGACATATATCCCAAAGTCCACCCCTTTGCTTTCAACATATTATTTGACTTCACAATTTACAGAGAAAATTAAGGTAATAAGACTCAATTTCCTCAATCTCCTCCATACTTCAAAATGCATCCCTTCACCTAAAGTTGTCTACCATTTTTCTTAGTTGTTAGAGAAAGATGTATTCATTTATTCATTCAACAAATGCTTAATTGAGCTGCTACCATGTGCCAACAGCGAAGAATACTGTGATGACCAAGCAGAAGAGATCTCTGCCCTCATGCAGCTTCTATGTTAGTGAAGAGAGGTAATAATACACCAATGAATGAATAAACAAGAAAACACGAAGTGATGATAAATACAATGCAGAGATGCAAAACCAGATAATGCCATAGACATTGGATGGCCACTTTGGACTAGGTGTTCAGGAAAGACCTCCATGAATTTGAATCGAGGGCTGGATGATGCAAAGGAGTCAGCCAAGAGAGAAGTGGAGGAGGGAGCTCCAGGGAGGTGCACTACCTGCAGCAAGCCTGGGACAGACAATCTTGGCAGGTCTGAGAAATGAAAGAAGTGCAGAGGACAGGGGAGAATTGAAGAGTTATGGCTAGAGAAGCAGGCAGGAGCCATTCCCTGGAGGGCTTTGGACGCCCAAGTAAAGAACCTGGATTTGATTCTAAATGCAGTCTCAGGCCATTTTTCCTCCCTGCAAGACTAAGTTTTCCCCAAGCATTTACTCCCATGCCGGTGACCTGGATCTAAATTTACCTCCAAATTTACCTCTCTTGTATGTTCCATTTATTCCCTCTTCCATGTGTCCTTCCCCTCAATTTAAACATGCTTAAAAGTCCCTTGTTAATTACAAAAAAACTTACCTTGATTTTGCTACTCACTTCAAGTCCCATTTGCACTTGTCTTCCCTAAACTTCTTTAAAAGTATCCTCATACTAGCAAACATTTAGCTTGCTTATTACCTGCCAGGCTCTGTTCTGAGAGCTTTATGTTTATAGACTCATTTAATCTTCATGCCAACCCTATCAGTTGATAACTATCATTATCCCCATTTCACAGATGAAGAAACTAAAGCACACACACTCAATAACTTGCCCAAAGTCACCCAGAGAGCAAGAGGCAACTCCAAGATTCGAATTCAAACATTCCAGCACCTGAGTCCCTGTCCTTGACTCTCAGTCTGGGCTTGGAGCCCTGCGTCTTGCCTGTGGCTGTTTCCCTCCTTAGCATCAGGCTTCTGTCTCTGCAAGTTCCTGGAGCAAGTTTCTCAAGTATCATTGACCTTTTTTCCTCCACCTTCCTCAACTTCTCTGTAGACTTAATATTATTGAATACCTGCTCCATGGTAGAACTCACACCCCTTGGGGTCTTCGGAAACTCACGTCTAACCCCTTTCCCCAACACTACTCCATTTCCAGAAATCAGCAGCCCCAGCCGAGGCCTCAGTGCACTAGCTTTTTCACTGGTTCTGTTCTCTCCAGGCTTCACAGCCCCCAAACAGCTTCCCCACCACTGTCCTGAGTCTCTCTAAGGCCCAGCTCTGGCCACTACCCTGCTCAGAAATCTGTTATGGTTCCACATTTCCTATAGAGCAAAGTTCGAATGCCTTCCATCTGGTCACAACCTGCCTTTCAAAACTAATTTGCCATATGTAATTTGCTTCATGTAACCTGCTATAGCTGAACCAAACTCACTATTCCCATAAATTCCCCTCCCAGCTCTTCTCTGCACCTGCAATGCCACCTCCAGTCTCCACATGCCCAAGTCCTGCCATGCTCAAAGGCCAAGCTCAAATACCACTTCTCTCATGATGCAGCAGGAAGTAGTATTTCTGTCCTTTTAAATCCTTAACAGGGAAACCAAATGGAGAGGACCAACAGGGAAGGGAGCACCTGTCTTATCGCACTGCTGTGGATTAGATGCGTCCCCTCCAAAATTCAAGTGTTGCCAGTGTGATAGTTCTAAGGGGCCTTTAAGTGGTGATCAGGCCATGAGGGCTCCTTCCTTGCGAATGAGAGTAAAGCCCTTCTGAAACAGAGTGACAGAGGGAGTTTGTCCCTTCTTGTCCTTCCACCTTCTGCCATGCGAGGACACAGTGTTCCTCCCCCGAGAGGTGCCATCCTGGAAGCAGAGACAAAACCCTCATCAGACAACCAAACCTGCCAGCATCATGAGCTTGGGCTTCCCAGCCTCCAGATCTGTGAGAAATAAATGTTTATTCTTTATCAATTACCCAGTCTCTCAAGAATTTTATTATAGCAGCACAAAATGGACTAAGACTCCCACTTAGCATCGTTGCTATATTTTCATTATGAATTTGCCTTTCTTCCCCAGTCAAATCTCATGATCCTGGAGGCCTGATTTGTCTTTTTAGCCCCTCAGCAGTTTGCCTAAGAATGCACTTAATAATATTTGCTGACTGATCAATGTATATATACAGCAATATATGCATATAGACAAAATTCATTGCTGCCTCTGCTCTGGGTTATTCTTCCTTATCTCTCTGAAGGAGCAGGATTGTCTCTGAAACACCTTCATAATGAACTTGCCCAAGCTCATCAGCATATCTTCATGTCCACAATGGATTTAAGGCCAACTACTTTCCCCAGAAGTGGCCTTTTGCTAGTGAGGACTGGGCCTGCAATCCACTGCACTCTCCCAGGCCCACGCAAGTCCCTGTACAAACTGTCTCCCAGCAGTCACAGTTTGGATGGCAAGATCTTTGGGATCTTTAGGGGCCACATCCCTGTATTCTTGAATTAAATTGTTTCTGGCATCAGGCAGGAAGCTGCAGGTACAAAATTACGTGACCGCTGCTGGACATTGACCTTAGGGGTCAACTAGACCAACTCCCTCATAGCACAAATGAGGACCCTGAGGTCCAGAAAACCAAAACGAGTTGCCCAGTGTTCTAGGTTTTCTATAAACCTTTAGTTATTTATTATGGTCAGTCTTCACTACGCTAGTTGCTGAGGCTACTGTGATGAAAAAGGTAGACCTTATAATCCTGCGTTCATGAAGTTGACTGTCTAATCAGAAAAGAAGCTAACAGAAAGCAATTTTAGTGAAATGTTGACAAGCATTCAGTTATGTAAAGTATTGGTTTCTATGGGAACATATGCCTTCCCTGTGGAAGTAAAGGATGTTCTACACAAAGGATTAGTACAGATGAGAAGAAGGAAGGAAGGTTCTAGCTAGCTAGTAAGATCTGGGCCAGGTAGCAGATCTACAAATTTCTGTCTCTCTCACTCTGTTTTTGACTCTGGCTCTGTTTTCTACTCTCTAATTCTCCTCTCCAAACTCTGATTTCCTGGGGCGTTCTTACTACTCTTCCATTTCCCCACCTCTCTTCCACTCCCACCCTCCCTTTCTCCTTTCCTCCCCCTCCAGCCCTCTCCATTTGGTTTGCCTTGCAGCCTCCACCTACTCGCTGGAGCACTAAACAATGCTGACACTGTTTGCCTCTGCTGGGCAGAGGTGTACTGAGAGCAGTAACAGAGCCTCCATCCTCCAGCATGTGCACCCTTGCACGCCTGCATTCACTCTGCAAGCACTTGCTGCCAACACGTGTTTCCTGTGTTGTGAAGCCCCAAGAGGGTGAGTAGGAACCAGCCAAGTAAAGGTCTGCTTCTCAGTGGAGGTGCTCTGGCTGCAGAAATAGGCATGCAAAGGCCAGGAGCTCCAGCACTTTGAAGAAACAAGAAGCTCATAGAGCTACATCAAGGAAAGAACTGTAGGGGACCCAGCAAGGTGAGACGAGGCCAGATGGAGAGGACAGGTGGCCCAAGAGCTGTCACTCTATTCATCAGGTACCCAATTTCCTTGGATGGCCCTTCCACCGGAGAAGAAGATACAGTTTTCCCCATAGAAATAATTGGTACCATTATATTAACAAGAAAATATAATATAAAGGCTTTAGTAGGGTAATGGCTAAAGGAAGCATGCGTCTCTACCATACCATCTATGCAACTCCCCCCACACACACACACTTCTAATGGCTGAAAAAGGGAGCCAATGTCTCGGATCCTCTGGGCATGGAACTTGTTGTTTTTTAAATATCTCCAAAACTAAAATTTAATTTTTTCAATGTAGCTTTTCTTCCCCCTCTACAGCTTTAAATCAATTTCAGAATGCCAGTTACTTATGGAAGACACATCTCAACAATTTTCTATGAAGAGCCCAAAGAAAGACACTGAAATTAGCCAATTTTTTCTGATCATTATCACTGTGCTAACGGAATTTTTTCAATAATTTCTTATTTGTCAGTGTAATTCTTTAGACCCTGACCATGTAAAATGTAATTTTTAAGTGATACAAAAAATAAAGAAGGAATTAACTGTCCAAGAGATTTAGGCAAAATGAAATGAAATACCTACAATGATTTGAGAACTTCAATGATACAAAATTCTTGTCTCTGTCTCTTTGAAGTAATCATTTGAGATAACATCTCTATATTCCTAAAAGAGAATATGGATGAAAATACAATCATTTTGTAATATGCTATTCTGCTTTGGGAAAATGTGATAAAACATTATGTGTTAGTGGTCTTTGAGATGATTTAGAAATCATTTCTTTTTGAAGTATTTAAAACCTTTTAAGTTGGCATAGGAAAAGGAGGGCAGATGGATGTAGATTCTAAGAAAGAAAGAAGGAAAGAAACAGAGGCTGTGTGGCGTGGTGGAGAGCACAGAGCTGGCTTGGACGGTGGGGCAAGCGGTCCCTGTCCCCTGGTCACCCCCTGCAAACCCCCCGACACCTTCGGCTGGTTAAGGTGTCACTCAAAAGAGGGCGGCTCTAGTTCAGTATTTACCAAATCCAAATTGATGCTGCATTTAACATAAACTATTAACATTTACTCCCACTAAGCCCAGGGTGGCCAGGAAAGAGAGCGGGCAAAGTGAGAGAGAGGCCAAGGATCAACTTCCACGCACAAGGGCGCGAGGCCGTGCGCGCAGCAGTCGAGCTCCGGGGCTCCAGCGCGGGGACAGCTTCCCTGGCTGCGGTCTGGGCGCCTCCAGCTCTGGAGTTCTGCGCTTCTGAGCTCAGAGGTCACAATTCTCTAACTCCATTGTCTGTTTAAAGCAAAATCTCTCTGAGGCCAGTTTGACAATACAATTAACAATGATTTATAGGTCAAGGCAGACACTTCTGACAAACAAACCACTTAAAAAAAAATCCGTGGACTGGATGAGGCTCAAGTTCAGGTCCAATTCCGTCACCCTGCGATTTCTCTGACCCTCCCACCTCATTCTCTTGTTTAATGGAGGGGGCTTGAGCCAGGAAAGTTAGAGCAAGCTCGCGACTTGAAAGCGACCGTGCTGGCCGCAGCTGCGAGCGAGGAAGAACATTATTAATTCTGCTCATTCCAAACTGCCTCCCCTCTCACCCCCGCCCCACGCACACGGATGGAATTTTGGGTGTTCACAAAATTTGATTTGATTTTTATCATTGCTGTTTCTGTTCATAAGAATAATAGTAGTGCTACATAAACTATTTTGAAGACTATAAGTTTTCGGCAGTTAAAGCTGGCATGTTTTCTACCTACTTAAAAATTGAAGGTAGTAATTTGGAAAATACTACTTTGTAAACCCAAGCTCGTCATAATAATAAAACGACTATGAGCGTTATCTCTCTTTTTCTAAGGCCATTTGAAAGACAACTCAATCTTTCTTCCCTACCTCCTTCTCAACTTAGAAGTGGGAGAGTTTTGTTAGGGTTGTTCAAAAGAAAGAGTTGAAAGCAAGAAATAAAAAACAGACACATCACATGTGTCTTCATTGAACTTAGCAACAACACTGATTGGTGTCTAGTATGAAAAAGAGAAAGTAAAACTTCACTCGCGGGATAGGGAAATTTAGTTTATTGCTTTTCGGGCTTTAACAAAATGGTGCGATTTGGGCTGAGAAAAACGACTGTAACTGTTTTCGTCGGGCAGGTGCTATGTGTATCAACTTGTCTGGGTGTTCAAATCATTGACCTTTATCAGATGGGCTGGAGAGCAAGCATTTTGGCAGGTCACCCTGTCAAAGATAAATCTGTGCCTGGTATCTTTCAGCCTAAAGAGAAATTGTCTTCTTATGTTATCTGAAGTTTCATCCTTATCGTAACCTGATATATTTTTAATAGTTATTTCTTTCACAATAGTTTTTCAATAAGCTCCTGGGTTTAATCCCAGATAATTTAGACATCATGTCAGTATCAGGACTAAGTTCTTAATTTAAATTACTTGAAAATATGGTAGTGGTGTCCTTTTTTATTTGCTCTTACAGAAGGTTGACCTTCTTCCAGTAATCCATGAAACAGTGCTCGCTTCCATCTGGCGGTGATGTGAGTTTGCAGCATGTCCTACAATCTAAATATGATTTTCTCTGCGGAATCTATGTTTCCTCAATTCTAAGTCACCACTTCAATCTCTCTCTCTCTCTCTCTCTCTTAACTTCTAATTATGATTACCTTTACTCATTTAGCAAGAATGCAATGTAACTGGCATGGCATCAAAGAACACAAACCAGAGGGCAGTGGCAAAGCTGCTAACATGCCCCAGAGGTCCCTCGTGGGGGGACGTCTTTAAACGACAGGGTTGGAGGCAGAGGGAACCAAAAACAACCACAAGATGAAGCCGACACCAAACGATAGTGCTTCAAATGAAAAATTACATGCTCCAAGTTCTCCACGGAGTTAACTCATTTCCCCTTTCTGTGGTGTATAGTGTTGTTTCTTCACTATCAAGAACAACAGGTACTTTGTTTTAGATCATAGCCATAAAAATGCATAATCAAAACTTGCATTGTACCTTGTTCTTGTATTGTTCCCTAATTGTTCTATGAGTAAGGTTTTTTTCCCCCCTCCAACAAGATCATCATCTCCTTGAACATAAAGCTGTACTTTTGGGGCCACTGTTGGCACCTAGTACAGTTCTGGGGACACAGTGAAAGTTCAAGCAGGAAATGATTGAAATTAAACATGAAAGCAAACCGAATTCCCATGTCAGTGATTTTTGCTTAACAATCCAAAGAAACTGCATTAATGCTTCAATTATTATGAGAAGTTAATGTTTAAAAAAAAAAATTGAAATGAAAGGCACCAGCCCTCTTGAGGGAACTAAGTTTGAGTCAATACTAGACAAGTTCTTACTAAATGTACTGGGCAAAGTGCTAACAATTAGACTATTTTCCAGAAATCTCAGTTGGTCTCAGCAGAAGAAAACATTTTGAAATAAAACTGATGAATAGATAAATAGAATATGATAAATGTGAATGGGATTTTTAAGTACCCAACCTACACTAAAATATACAGGTCATTAATTAATTAATTAACCAATTCCTAAACCATTTTCTTACTATAGTGGAAGCATAATCTTAGTGCCGTATCAGGCACTGTATAGAATGCTCTGCTTTTGGCACCATGTGAATAATCACCAAAAAGGAAGCTGAGGCTTAAAGATGTGAGAAATACATTCAAGAGAATGCATCCAAGTGCCATCCTCCCAATGGAAGAGCCCCAACTCTCTGTTTAATAGATTAGAATAATGAGACAGGTAGTTTAAGAGACTTGACAATGAATTCAGGGCCAGACCATTCCTCAAACCAGAGATCCTGAGTCACAATAGAGGTATGCTTTCCATTCCATAGAACAAACAATGACTTAATTTACTAGCTGCACAAAAATTTAACAAGAATTTTTCAAAGAAGCCTGGGAACAATCCACATTTTTTTTCTTATAAACAAAATTCTTCATCTTCCAAATACATGCTAAAGACTTTTAAAACTCTTCCTTGCAACTGATTTTGAACAGAAACTGAGAAGCGGTAAGGTCGTTACACAGTTCTCTCTCCCGTCCGCTGGGGTTTAGGGTCTCCTCCCAAAAAGGGGGGCAGCATCTCCCAGCACCTCTGCATGGTCCTCCTCTTGCTGCTGCTGCTTTGTAGCCTGCGGTCTTCTCCGCCCTGGGTCTCATGATCCATGGCTTTGCTGCTGGGTGATGCAGTGGAGAGAGAGGGTCAGCAGCAAGAGTCCCAAGCCATAAGATACAAACCGCAAGCTAGGCTCAAGGCCGGGCAGACGTGGGTCCAAAGCCTAGTTCTGCCACTTCCCCACTATTGATTGGGGACAAGTGATTTAACCTGTTTCCTTCCCTTTTAAAATGGTAACTACTGCAAGGTTTGGTATGAAGATGAAATGAAATAATCAGTTCTCAGTGAGTATTAATCATGATTATTACTTCCCAGAACTGGAAAATAAACTTGTGTTGCTGCCCATAAACTATATGGTGACAGTGAAAGAAATGGCGAAACTTCAGCTACCGTGAGAGGTAACAGGAGAGCGCATCACCACCCTGTGCAGACCAGTAAGGCCACGGCGAGGGCTGAAAGATCTAAATAACTCCATACCAGTTGTTAAAGAGCCACTGATATGAGCCCCTTGGGCCCTCCTGAAGGACTGTCTCCAACAACGCATGGGCTAGCCCTGGCAGAATGGTGGCTGGATGGCGAGGGGGACAGTCAGGACCCTGCCGTGTGCCACTGGCCAGCATCCCTTTTAATTGGTTGGTGCCCTTGCAAACAGGCCGTCCCCGTAACTATTTTGAATATTTGTTTGTGTTTTAAAAAAAAAATTGGTGACATTCAGCCATCTTAAGCACCAAAATAAAAGCCACACCTTTGGGACCAAAGTGAGAGTTTGTAGAACCTGTGTGAGCACATTAGGAAGCAGCACTTCTCCGTCCCGTTGGAAGCGACCCCTCACCAGGCGATGCACCTTGGGGAGCAGTGTGCATCCTGGGATTGACCCGCTACGCGCCTCTCACCTGGACATTTTGTTGCAAAGCATGGCCTTACACAGCAAATCTCCACTTCCCACCTTCATCCCCCAGATACATACTTCAAAATAGAAACCTGACTAAGCCACAAAACCTTTGTAAGGAAATCCAACAAAGTTCTGGTTTTTCCATGATATCTACATGGCGCTTTTTAAAAAAAATTATAATAATTTAAAAAGCAATTTTAATAATTATTAAATTATTATAAAAATTATATTATAAATTTTTAAACAACTTTGCCATTTTTGAGATATATCCCCCATTTGGCTCAGCACCTGTTGCACTAGCTCTTAAAAAGTAATCCCAGTATTGGTCAATTTTAATTTCACATTAGAATCATCAGGGAAGCTCTTATGAAAAAAATACTGATGCCTGAGTCACACCAGTAATCAATGAAATCAGAATGTCAGGAGGTAGAGCCCCAGCATGAATATATAGTTTAAAGCTCCCCAGAGTACCTAATACACAGCCAAGATTTTAAACCTCTGTCCTACAAACCACTAGAAATACTATTTAGAAGTGAGGCAGTGTATTGGGGCTGGCCAGTGGGTAGGTGTGCCTCTGTGCATGTGTGTGTGTGATATACCTCCCAGTTGTATTTATAAATATTTCTTGTGAGTGAAATACACATACAAAAGATTCTACATAACATATATGTATGTTTTAAAAAATAATGATAGGGAAAAGAGCACCCAATATGTCGTCCACTGAACTAAAGAACTAGAATATTTCCAAAAAATACAAAGTTTATATTTTTGTTCCTCATTTCAGTGCCCTTTCTTCTCCCTGGCCAAGCAACGACTACCCAGAATTTGGCTTTTATCCTTCCTTTCTTTTTCATTATAATTTTTTTCACAGATGCATGTAGTTCTAAACAAAATGTTATTTGCATCTGCCTGTTTTTGAGTTTTCATGATTGAACTCCTACTGTATGTATTCTTCTGAGACTTGCCAGTTTGGGCTCAAAATTATGTTCTGATGACTTTTATATGTTTTTCATTTAATGCTCACAACAAGCCCATGAATCAAGTTTTTCAGAGAAGGAAACAGAGGCTCGAAAGGGCCAGTAATTTGACCAGAGCCACATTCTAACAAGCGTCAGAGGCGGAGGCAGAAGTTAGATCTGTCCATCCAAAAAGCTTAGCCGCTGAACTATACTGAAACTAACCACTGTACTGAACTTGTCGCACAATCATAAAGAATACTAGAAATAAAGCCACTGCACAGCAAAGTTAAGAGTTTAAGAATAAAATTATGCCTTTTCATCTTGCCTAACTTTGCTGTGTTCACTCAAGTTGCCAGAGCAAGTCATAAAGTCAGATGGAGTGTATTGGGAATTTTCCATTTTCCTGTGAAATGAATATGTTAAATTCATCTACCAGGTGACTGTATAGAATTGATGTTCATTCTAATTTCTTTGAAACTAGCAAACTCTAAAGTGCTAAACTGATGACTATGCTGACATATCTATTATAAGATGGACATAGTGCATACAGTTAAATGCTAACAATTCTCTTACGCTTTTTACCATATTAAATAAAGATGCCTTTTGCACAAGCAACTGTCAACAGTAATGCGTTGTTTTAAAGACTATTATGCCTAATAGTTTCTTTTGTTTTTACGCCTTTTACCTCCTTAATTTGGCTTTAATGATCAGCCACCTTCTGGTATGAATTTTAGGGATGAACATTTGAATTAATGTGTATATGACATACATTCATTTTTCCATTCTTTCTTTTTTTGTTTGACTTAGTTGAGATTCATGCTGTAAACCTTTACATTGTTTGACTAAAAAGTTCTTGATGAGGTTGGAGCATTGGCAGGGAAGACATTGCTTGATTAATTATTCCTATTAAGGATCTAATCCCCAAACCATGCCCACAGCTAGGAAGAAGAGCCTTCTTTTAGAAGTTGGTGAAGAGTCCTAGAGATAAACCAGAATGCTAATTCATTAGCATTCATTAGCCATGAGAAACTCAAGGGTAAAAAAGACTAGAGACTGGCATCATTGGACAAACTAAATGGAAACCACTTTATGAATAGAATTTTGCAGGATGAACAACACAAGCAGAAAATCAGAGAGTTCTAGGTTGATTCCCATTTGGAAAGACCTGCCCCTGGGACTAGTCACCCCCTCTAGTGGTCAATGCTCGCCTTGGCATTTCTCAGTTCAGACTCCTTGGGCTTCCCTCTGCTAAGCCCTAGGGTGGCCATCTTCAGGAAAACCTTCTTTTGCTTAACCATGCACATATGAATACAGTATTTAAAACTTGGATTTAGATCCAGGCTTGGCTACTTTCCTAGCTCTGTGATCTTAGTCAGATATAAAAATTCTCTAATCCTTGGTTTCCGTATCTGTAAAGTAAGAATAATACTCCCTCCACTATGTTTGTATGAGGATTAAATGAGATAACTTTAATGCTCTTGGAACTGTGCCCAGAATACGGTAGGTGCTTAGGATACGATATCTATTATTACTTCTAAATAACAATGTTAAGAGCACATATTATTTATAAATATATATTTAATATTGGCATCTAACTTTCATGAGAAAGGGAAAACAAAGGGATGTTATGGACTCAGTAAAATGAACAGCAGTCCTTAAAATAGATCTCGTTGCATCCTGGGAATTCCAACTATTTTTATCGAATAAGGAGCATTAATGAGCACAAATTTAACAAAAGCAGCAAACAACAGCAGTAGTGTGCTGGGTGTGAGTGAAGATATATAAAACACTTAAATTCAGTGCTCAGAAATGCAGGAGGGAAAAAGGATCTCAAAATCAATAAGTACTTTTGTGAGCCATTTCCTTGACGGGAAAGAAAATGTTTCGAGAAACTGAAGAGGTCAAACTAACCTGAAACCCAGTTTTATTGACAAAAGTTTAAGTTACCTTTAGCATGTTTCATCATACCGTAATCAGGACCATCAGCAAATATTTACTGAGAGGCTACTGCACTCAAGACACTGCAGTGTAGGCTGCATTTGTGTTTAGGTGGTGGGAGAGTTGCTGGAAGCACAGGGTACCTGGATGACTAAAATCTAACTGGGGAGAGAGGCACAGAATAAAAATAAATCTATGAGAGGAAAATCATGAAAAAAGCCTAGCTTATGGAAGGAGGCCGAGGAGGAGGAAGTGGAGGAGGAGGCGGCGGCCAGGGGAGGTAAAATTAAGAAAAAAAAAAAAACCAAACTTACAAAAATTTCCAATGTTTTTTGGAATGTGTTTATATTCCTTTAAAATAAAAAACAAATTTTAAAAACATAAAGCTTAAAAAAGTGAACAATGCTCTAGTCATCACGAATTTTTTTGCCAAGAACCTCACAAAAGAAAGATATTAGATTGGATGATATGAACATGTCAATATTTAATCATATTTCTACATCCAAAAGAGGTCTAGAAATTTTATGTGGCTCAACCTTCACTTCCGCAAGACATTTTTCAAAGCTGGATACATACTGGCGAATGCATAACACTTATGGTCCATCTTCTACGAACTCATGTTAATCCCTTCTGGGGCCTTTTGGGATTCAAGGTAGATTTGGAGGAAATAATTACGTAATATTTAAACTGAGGGACTGGAAAATTATCATAAAAAGTTGACCAGCATTGTGGAAAATTTCACCCAACACATTTCATAAAGAGCAAAAACTTAAATGTGCATGGTAGAACCCCTTCAGTGAACCATGTTAGTGCGGTAATATTATCCAACAACAAAATTTAAGAATAATTGTTCTTAAAAAAGGGCTAGTTTTCCTTAAAATATTATACAAAATGTGAACTACAAAATATAATTGTCACCAAAAATATTTAACTTCAAAATAGATTAAAAATTATTTCAATGTAATATAATTTGCAGTGATTAAGATTTTATTTTTAATGGCTAATGCCTTTAAAAGTTATCCAGCTTGATTAATTTCCCTTTTTCGGAGGTGCATTGGATCTTAAATTCATCTATTTTTTCTATATAATTTCAAAACAATTTTAAATTCCCATAAGCTTCTTTGTAACTATCAATGTAGAGTCTGAGTTTTTAAGAAGAAAGACATGTGGTAATGAATAGGCAGGAAAACAAAACAAAACGAAAAAGAAAAAAATATATTCTTTGTGAGTACATTATAGGCTAATTTAACACAGTGGAAGAGTTGTTTGGCTAACATTACAGTCTAATAATTCTACTAATTTGAAAGATCATCATCATAAGTTAAAAGCTCTGAAAACCTAGGGACCATATATCAAGCCTTTGAAGATATCAATCATTGTACCCGTACCTATCCCACATCCGTGACCTGGTATCATTTTATGAGACTCCAGTGTTCTTTCTACATCATATGATTTTAACCTGATATGTAAGGCCTTGGTCTGATCACATCTTTTCACAGCAATTAGAATATTAGATTATCTAAGGTACATTTAATAGGGTAGAAAAAATTAAAACGTACCTTCTTTGGGAGCTACAGAATACAATTCCAAATCAAATGGATTGGTATCAGATTTTGGAAATATTTGAAGCTCCACATTCATTTATCTGATTGGTTAGAACCATAGAATCAACCAAAATAAAATCTATTAACCAAATATTTTTCTTGGACAAAGCTTGCACAGTTTGTTAGGGCATTGATAGCATTCCTGGGAAAGTCATTTCTGCTTGCAGGAAAATTTTGTTTACTGAAGGAAAAAACAATTGTCCGAAAAACCATCAGTAATTTTTCTAAAGGATGGCAGATGTGCTCTTAACGGTGAGGGTAATGCTGACTGATGCTCCTGTTTGTGATGAATGCATCACAAGATAGTGCAAACGTAGTGTAGCAGGGGACAGGTTTCTATCCCGAGCCCTAGAACTGAAGAAAAACTGTATTTAGAAAGGATATCCTAAAAAAACATTAATTACAATGAACAAAGGCTTACTATTCTTAACACATAAAGTGCTTTTAAAAATCTATTTTAAAGTGGAACATGTGAGCAGAAAACTAACAAAAGATTTACAAAAGACAAAATACTAGAGACCAATAAACATAATTTTTAAAGGTCAATCTCACTGTTAGAGAATTACAAATGTTAAAAACTGTATGCTACCAGTTTTTAAATAGTATTTATGGTGGTAATGGTGTAGGAAATATGTATTCTCAAGCACTGCTGGTGGAAGTATTAAATATAATTCACTACAACCTTCCTAGAGCAATTGGCTTCATTCAAAATCTTGACATATTGAAGAAGAGAAAAAAAAACCTTTCCTTCATCTACAGTTCAAAATAATATAACTAAATACTACCCCACTCAGCCCAGCACAGTGGTGCATGCTTGTGGCCCCAGCTACTCAAGAGGCTGAGGGGGGAGGATCGCTTTAGCCCTGGAGTTCAAATCCAGCCTGGACAACATAGCAAGACCCCATATCTAAAAAAAGACATTAAAAAACTACCCTACTCATAAAAACAGAAAAGTATAAAGTACCTACATGTATGTGTAACAAGATATCTTCAAAATGTTATCTTCTTATGTATGAATATAACTATTTATTTAGCTCTTTAATATCTCAATAAAATTTTATGATTGTTTCCTCTAAGAAGTGTTTCCACATTTTATACTAGATTTATTTTCTAATGTTATTGTAAATAGTGTCTTTTTTCCAATCTTTATTGCTAGTGCATTGAAATGACATTGACTTTTGTATATTAGTTTTATATCCAGCCATCTTGCTGAGCTCTCCTATTATTTCTAATAATTTATCTGAAGGTTTTTTAAGGTTTTCGGTGTTAATGAGCTTATCCTCTGAAAATAATTGCTATTATTTCTTCCTTTCCAATTCTTATGAATGATTTTATACTTCTCTCAATTTTGGTTTTATATGTTTTTAGGCAGTTTAATTGGGCATGTGTACATGCTTAGAATCAATATATCTTCTTAGTAAATTGAAACTTCAACCTTATGCATTGACTTTCTCCATGACTAACAATGTTTTTTTTTCTAAAAGTGAGCTTTATCTTATATTGATATAAACACAGCAGCTTACTTTTGCTTATTACTTCCTGATTTTTTCCATCCTTTAGTTTTCTGGGTTTGTGTATATGCTTTAAGTATGATCATATAAAAAGTATATATCTGATTTTTAAATCTAATTTGATAGTTCCTTTCTTTCAACTGGCAAATTTAACCCATTTCTAGTTATTGTAATACTGATATATTTGCAAATCTTTCTACCACCTTATTTTACTCTCTCAATGTGATTCAGCTTTTCTATTTATTTTTAATCCTTCCTTATTTCTTTAAAGTTTTATGTCTATATCTTCCCTCTAACAAGTTAAGAATTGAGCATAATCTCACATCCCTTGGCTTTCTCCCACATCTTCATCAACTCCCTTAATGTTGATACAATCTAGAATTTTAAGTCTGAATAGTTATGAATAAAGTTGTCCTATTTGTGTTCCATGGCATTTGTTATATTTTTTAAGTCAACAAATTTTACCAAGGTATTTGATCGTCCTTCTTTCAAGGCATCTCTTTGTGTGTGTGTGTGTGTGTGTGTGTGTGTAAAGGTGGAAACTCTTGGGTTCCACAAAACCACAGATGATCATTCCCTGCCCTACCAAATACCCCCTCATTTCAGTACTTCGTTCCCAGTTCCCCGCAGGCAGACAACATTAGGATGAGACACTCTTCAGAGTACAATCCACCTCCCATTGTTTTTTTCAACTACTAACTCACAGACAGTTCCTCACTGCCTGGACTTCTCTTCTGGGGACACCTACCCCAGCATCCTGAACCACAACTGTTGAGGCAAGCACTGAGTGTCCCCAGGTAAAAGCAGAACTCCAAAAACTCTATTTTACCATCCCACAGCCACACCTAAAGCCTCCACCCCCAGGCTGCAGCCATCACCCCTAACATAAGTCCACACACACACACAAACACACATATATACCCATCAATTCAAAACAGTCTTCACAGTTTTTCTGAATCTTGGTGTTTTCCGTCTATAATCTCTCCAGATATGACAGAAGAGAGCCAGTGGTCTCTGCTAGTTCAGCATCTTATAAGAACTCAAAGCTTAAAAAATTATATGTACAGAAATATTCCTTACTAGATTTTTGTAATACTAAAACATTGTTTAAAAAAAATCCTTAGTGAGGTTTTAAGAAATAGGATAGAATACAATGTAGCCACTAAATTACGCTGTCAAAGAAATCACATGATGTGGGAAAATAATCTTTTTTTTTTTTTTTTTTTTTAGAAAGATTGACACTCTGTTGCCCGGGCTAGAGTGAGTGCCGTGGCATCAGCCTAGCTCACAGCAACCTCAAACTCCTGGGCTCAAACAATCCTTCTGCCTCAGCCTCCCGAGTAGCTGGGACTACAGGCATATGCCACCATGCCCAGCTAATTATTTACATATATTTTTAGTTGTCCAATTAATTTCTTTCTATTTATAGTAGAGACGGGGTCTCGCTCTTGCTCAGGCTGGTCTTGAACTCCTGACCTTGAGCTATCCACCCGCCTCGGCCTCCCAGAGTGCTAGGATTACAG
>CAUYRT010008548.1:0-29930 GCA_963574885.1 Lepilemur ruficaudatus | reverse complement strand
AAATAGAAAGAAATTAATTGGCCAACTAAAAATATATAGAAAAAGTTAGCCGGGCATGGTGGCACATGCCTGTAGTCCCAGCTACTTGGGAGGCTGAGGCAGAAGGATTGCTTGAGCCCAGGAGTTTGAGGTTGCTGTGAGGTAGGCTGACGCCACGGCACTCTAGCCCGGGCAACAAAGTGAGACTCTGTCTCAAAAAAAAAAAAAAAAAAGATGTAGGATGCCTAATTAGCTTAATGTTATGGGTAAGATAGCAGGTTTTGAGACCCTGGTTCTATAGGGTTTATAAATCAATGGCTTCTTTTGATAACATAAAGTCATATAAACACTCTGTACTTTTGCTTTTGCAATAGTAAATAAATAAATGTAAAAGTGTTACTGTGCTCTGTTTTTACTTTCATAAAAATGTAAAGGAGAAAAACTACTGAAACCATGGATAACTCTTGTTTATTCAAATAATGAAAGAAATGGCAAAGAAAATTCAAAACAATGGGCTGCTTCAAAATCATTTCCATGCTATGAACCTCACCAGAGCACTATTCACTGTGGTGCTAAATTAAGGGCAAGGTGGTGAGGGGCATCCTGGAGCCCATTTAAGAGGTTTAGTGACTATAGTAAGCAGAAGGCTGATTCGTCATTGGGACATCATGGAACCCAAAGATGACAGCTTTGTAGTGTATTTTGATGCTGAGGCTTGAAAAAGGTTATTCTGGGAGCTGGTGGCCTTAAAAATAATGACACTATACTGAGAAAGAATAATTCAGAGGAGGCTGAAATCCTATTCTATCTTATTTATTCTGTTATACCTATATCCCCATCATACCAAATTCTAGCATTTAATGGGGAAGAAAATAGAGTACGTAGCCTTTTTTTTTTTTTTGACACAGGGTCTCACTCTGTCACCCCAGCTAGAGTGCAGTGGCATCATCATAGTTCACAGCAACCTCAAACTCCTGGGTTCAAGCAATCCTCCTGCCTCAGCCTCCCGAGTGGCTGGGACTACAGGCACATGCCACCAAGCCCCATTAATTTTTCTATTTTTAGTAGAGATGGGATCTTGCTCTTGCTCGGGCTGCTCTCAAACTCCTGAGCTCAAGCAATTCTATCACCTCAGCCTCCCAGAGTGTTGGGATTACAAGCATGAACCACCACGCCCAGCCTAAAGTCTTGTCTTCCATCTTTTTGGTGACAAAGCGAACAACAGTGGAAAAGAAATTACAGATTCAGTTTGAGAGGGCACTACAAAGAGTTCTTAGAAAACAGTGCCATTAGCTGAGAGGTCTCCTAAACCGTCTGAAACACAGTCGACCTTCACCTCCAAGTACAACAGGGGATCTCCCAAGCACCCTGCCTGACCCAATTCATCTGACCACAATGGAGAATTGTTCCTTCCTAAAAGCAGCATTAGCTACAGCTTAATCCAACTTCAACTCATCTCATTCTCAGATCTTTGATAAGAATGTTGCCTGGCCCACAGTGGGCTGTAAATATTTGTTGCATAACTAAAAATTCTTTACAATTGTTGTTGGGCTATTTTTCATATTTCTCTTGAGCAAATGATATCAATTCTTTTATTCTCCTTTATATATTTATTTAGCTATCACAGGCTTCAGTTCTCTGTTTTATTATCTCACCTTTAGGCTTTCCTATATGGCCTTTAAAGGCTTTCAAACTCCACACTGCAGCATGTAATGCATTGGACTTAGATATATAAACCCTTATTTCCCTCCCTCACATGCTTGGTGCTGGCCACCTCTATTTGAGATTCTTACAATGTAATGAGCATTGTAGTCTTTTAAGCCTTTGAAGAAATAATAAAAGGTTTGGGTAAGAAGAAACTTTAGAATCCATTTGGCTCAAACTTCTCAATTTTACAAATGGAAATCAAATCCAGACAAGTCAATCGACTTAACCCAAGTCATGCAACTAATTAGCAGCAAATCTAAAATTAGAAACAGAGTTTTGAAATTATACAATGTATTTTTCTACTACATCACCTTGTCATTATTTTTCCATAAATAATTATATTAAGGTAAAATCCAGGCAAATATACTCAAGTCCAAACATAACTTCTGTATTTTATATTAGAAAAATAAAGTCTGGTTTTAAAATAAGTAATCTTTGCTTCAAGATAGGTTGGCAATATTTTTCAATGAGTCTCATTTATGAATTTACAGAAATAAAGAACATTTATTTAATGATACCAATTAAAAAGTTTATAATTAAAGAACAAATATTTAGAAAAAGGACAGGTCTTGAGTCTCCAATTATTGTTTGACGTTTTATGGGAATATGTATTTTAATTCTAGCTTGTTCCTTGTTATACAAATGACTCAAAATATACCGAAAAGATAACCCCTCTCCTTCAGTTTTCTCAGCACAGCCTGGCTGATTGCTATGCTACAGAGTAGAATATGTGATACATATAAACGTAAATATGATAGTATATGATCCTAAATCCTACAAATGTTCTAGTTCAATTACCATATGGAATTTTCTTATATATATTTGAGAAATATATCAATTATATGAACAAATGTTATATTCCTAACATTATCAAGTCCTCAAGTTGTGAACCAAATTCCTTTAATTCTTCATGTCAAACACTCTCAGCTACAAGCTACCATTTTGAAATCTAAAATTCCTGATCCTTTTAAAGAAGTGGATGTTTTGAAGTTTAACTCTACTTATATATATCCATATATGTGCCTACTATACAATGTGACCCCCAAAGCAATGCCAACATAATAAAAAATCTTATTTTCATAGATTTCCATAAACACTAATTATGAAATCTCAAATCCAAGAATACACATCAATGTACTCTTCCATAGAATTATCTTTATATCTTAAAAAGGTTTATATATGTGTGTGTGTGTATATATATATGTATATATATATATACACACATACACAAATACACACACACGTGCTCTTAAAAAGCAGTTTCTAGCCAGGCACAGTAGCACATGCCTGAAGTCCCTGCTACTCAGGAGGCTGACGCAGGAGAATTGCTTGAGCCCAGCCTGGGCAACTTACTCAGACCCAGTCTCTTAAAATTACAAACAAAACAGGCCGGGCACGGTGGCTCACGCCTGTAATCCTAGCATTCTGGGAGGCCGAGGTGGGTGGATTGCTCAAGGTCAGGAGTTCGAAACCAGCCTGAGCAAGAGCAAGACCCCGTCTCTACTAACAATATAAAGAAATTAATTGGCAAACTAAATATATATAGAAAAAATTAGCCGGGCATGGTGGCGCATGTCTGTAGTCCCAGCTACTTGGGAGGCTGAGGCAGAAGGATCGCTTCAGCCCAGGAGTTTGAGGTTGCTGTGAGCTAGGCTAACGCCATGGCACTCTAGCCCAGGGAACAAAAAGTGAGACTCTGTCTCAAAAAAAAAGAAAAAAAAAAAATTACAAACAAAACAAAAAAAAACAAAAACAGTTTCTCATCAGATGATTGATCAAATCTTTTTAAGCAACATTAACAAAAGATAAAGTGCTTATGACATTGTCTTAAAGTAAAAACTATTTTGTTGTCTTGGTCTGCAAATACTCTTTTTCACTGAAAAGGATGTTCTTATCACAGAAGTCATCAGCCAGAGCTGAGTAAGTAATGACTGGAATTTTCACTCATAGTCTTATTCTGCCCCTTGGCCAGGGCAGCTACAATTATTCTATTTAAAATCTGGTTGTAGACAGCTCTGCTAAAGGTGTACACTGAGTCCTCCCTTTTGCAGGAGCCCATGCTGTGAAGTCACAAGTGTCTATATTCTTGCCCATCTTATCCCACTGAGATACGCCAGGGTACCAGTCTCCCCTCTGTGCCTGAAAGGCAGCATAAATTCCACATTTCTGCAAATTCGGAAGGGGTCAAAGGAAAGGCACAGGAGCACTTCAACAGCTAACTGACTTTCCTGAACCTCCACCAAAAAGCAGGGTATGTTAAAGAGCTTGGCAACAAGGAGTGGGAAATCAGGGAAATGTGTTTTAATAGAATGAATGACGATGCACAGACTGAATTTTTCTAAGTATTAATATAGAGTATTGTGCATGGTCTCTTTCTTCTAACCCATGTCCTCAAAGGGAAGTTCAGTGATCTCTATATATTAAAGTATACAATTTTATGTTATTTTATAATGTCCTGAATTCTAATAGCCACAAAACTTTAGCATGTTAACCTTTTAATAGTACATACAGTTTCTTTACATTAAAAATGTGGAAAGTTTCCTCAATGCAAGTGAACAGGTGTTGAAATTTGCCACGCAATACTACATGGAAGCGTGCCTTTAACATGAGTCATATAAGGTTCAAATAATGATATATTAAGCCAGAATAATGACCGTCACAGAAAGCAAAGCATATATTAATAAATACACAAAATCTCATAGTCACATTCTCTTAAGATCAAATGAAACATTCAGTTCAAAAAGACAACATCCCCATAAAATCCAGAAGCATCAGAAACAAGGGACACAGGATCAGAGCATTTTCTTCTACCAGAACAATGAAAATGTTACCATGGAGGAATATTAAAAATTATAGCATTGCTCACTCGAGTGCTATAATTAAAATTGTGTCAACATTTTGCTTGTAAAACAGATTTTTCAAGGGAGGTTGCACATTAACCATTATAGCTGACTACAGACTTACATAAGATGCATAGTCTATTTGTCCCCTGTAAGAAATATATTTCAGTGAAATCAAATCTGATGAGGACCCAGGCTCACACTCTGTCAGAAAAAAAAATGACTGATATTTAAAAGAATATTCAGTTTAGCAGATATGATAATAACATATATTCTTTCATTGTTCATTAAAACTTTACGAAGTTGGGAGATTGATAAGTACCCTTACTTCCACCTCTAACATAAGATCTGTGCATAAGATTTGTGCTTTTTATACATGTTTTTAAAAGTACGTACTGCAGAGCTGCAAAAGCAAAAATCCCTTGAGACTGAAGGTGTCTCTTTCCCATAGAGGGGAATAAACATACAGAACTGGGGGGAACCACAATGAAAACCCCCCTGCGGCCTGCCACATGTAAGTTTCAGATATTTAGGAAGGCAAATAAAAAATGACCTGAATTGTCCTTTGGCTCTGTCTTGTAACAAAACAGGATTTTTAAAAGGTAAATTGTATGCTGATGAAGAGAAAATCAAGATAGGACAAGAGGTGAGGTCAGTATCCTGTGATAGCCTTTCTACCCATGAGATTTGGCTACTAATTTGAGTTGATCTTTGAAAAGCCCATTGGAAAAAAAGCAACATGAATATATGGCTGAAGTTGTATAAGAGTCTCTTTTACTTCTAGGGTATATGTCACCTATGGATCTACCAAAAATATTTTAAAATAGAATCCTCTAAAATTCACAGAGGTGGGAGAAGCAACCAAAATTAATTACTAATGTGTCTGGTATCCAAGTCACATGTTTTTACAGCACAGATAGTTTTTATAAATCTCTTTTGAGAAAAACAAAGTGACATTTTTTGTCTTTAACACATTAACTGCCATGTGAGTTATATTTAATTCATGCTAGTTTTGAGCCCGGGTCTCATAAAGCGTATGATAGTAACTCACATATCTCTTTACTTTGGGAGCTGCGTGAACTATTTTTCAAGTTGCACGTAATTCATGTACAGAAAACAAAAAATAAATTTTTCATTAAATTAGAAAGGATTATTTTGTTTTTGAAGTTTTTATTCTATTTTTATAATAAAACATCATGGCCCCAAGGAAAAGTTTTTTTTTCTAGTGTGGCAGTCAATGGGTTAAATCTGTACTCAGGAGAGATACATGCCTATGTGTGTGCACCTGAAGGTGCATGTACACACAGGCCCACATGCAGAGATTGGATTATTTCATGGTCTTTTTCTTCCTGGGAATAACTGTCATAAGATATTACCCAACTTGATAACATCTCTTGTAAAAATAAAATAATCTCAGCCAAAGAACACATGTCAAATTTGTCAGGTGACTGCTTCAAAGTGCAGTCAGAATCCTAGAATGAGATCTTGTACATAAATGCAAATAGTTAATAAACTGTTCACATAAATTTTACCTTTGAACTATCTTTATACCATTCCCATATCTAATATGCACAAAACTTTTCAAATGGCAAAAATGTCTTTCCAGACAATAAAAGACAACCAACATCATCTACACCAACGATGCAACAGGGAAAATGAAACCCATTCTTAGTCTCATGTTTGAGCCAAACACATGTACAATTATAGACTAACATCCTAAAATTGCTCTTCAATAGTCTGATAATGGTCTCTGAGCCAAAAGACAATACTCATCCATCCAGTCATTCATGTCTGGGATTGTTTCAGAGGAGTATTCTAAATAAGGTGTTAGTGTCTACATACTTATACACCATGTCCTACTGGATGTTAAAGAGACTTTGCAAAGGGTCAGTAAGATATAAAGCTTGTATTGTTAGAACAACACCGAAAAATAAGAGAAAATTAATTTGGTCAATAGAAGAAAACCCTTTTATATCTCTTTGGCAACAGGGAATAAAATGACCCTACATGGGTCACACCATCTCCCATTATTTTCTAGCTACTGCATGCAGTGAGAGGATGCATTATCAGAGTGAAGTCAGATGAAATGTCCTGAGAAATCCTGATGCTTCTTTCTACAACTAATTGGTACACGCCCATAGAGGTAAATGTGACACACAAAAAGTAGGCAGGACTTGATGTCAAAAGACTTGTTTCTGAAACTTAATGTATTTGTGCATTTAGGAAAAACATGAACAGACTGATACTCAGTTTCATCATTTTTAAAACATGCCGTTACCTATATCACAGGGTTCTACAGAGGACTGAATAACATTTCAAAGTACTTGGTCAACTATGATATTTACACAATGTAGAGAACATGAAGGCAATGTGCCTACAAGAGATAGAGCTATTGTCCAATTTAATTGTCTTTTGAATTTATGACAAAGCCATCACATCCAGAATATTTTTATAGAACACAGTATTGTATAATATTAACACGAATTGAGAGATTTCTATAGTTGATAAGAAACTTACACAGTATTATTTTACATGTAAAGTGATAATAAAAGCGTGGCAGTACAACAGATTATAAACTAGTCCTTATGAAGAACCTATTTTCACACAAAAGAACTCGTAATTCTAACCCAGTAATTCAAGTTCTGTGTTTCTGTTAAATCCTAAGCCAGAGAAGCATGAGTGAAAGAATGAAAAGAGAAAGACTGAAACCTGGTTGTTCCTGCATAATACTCAGCATATATACTTACTTTCTTTACTTAGCTTGAGTCTGTCATAAAAAACATTTGAATTCATGTCCATACGAATCCCCTCA
This sequence comes from Lepilemur ruficaudatus, assembly GCA_963574885.1. Lineage (NCBI taxonomy): Eukaryota > Metazoa > Chordata > Mammalia > Primates > Lepilemuridae > Lepilemur > Lepilemur ruficaudatus. The sequence continues at coordinate 22,592 of CAUYRT010008548.1, read as the reverse complement.
AATCTCAACTTAGTTAACTTATTGACTAGAAAAAGATACATAAACTACTTCTCTCTGGCTTGAGAAAACTAAAACAATGATTGATTGTCTGAGTTGATTACTTTTATTCTTATTTCGTTGTTCTATGGGCAAATAATAAAACTGTCTTTAGGTTTTTCATTCATCTATTCCTTAATTTCTTAAGTGTCCATTATGTGCCAGGAACTTGGTGAGGAAGATTCTAATCAGTACACACACATGCATTCTTATTTGCCATTCATTTCCAAGCTCTATTAATACTATAAAACTCAAGGCTTATTCTTGATCTCAAATATCATGATGTGTCCCTGTAAAATACACTCAGGGAATTTAGAATTATGGGAGAAAGTCTTGTAAATCTGGAAGCTTTAGTCTTTTGTAGACAGATGTTTGGACACATGCAAAAATCATCTTTCTATGTTATTATTTCAATTGGTGTTTTAAATGTTATTGGCACGTCTATAAATTCGATGCTTTTAAAAAAACTAATTTGTAAACATGCCTTAGAGTATCCTGAGAGCATCAAGCCTTTGAATATTTCTTTACAAGTTTCAGAAGAACTGTCAATTGCCTATTTCTTTATGAATTGAATCAAGAATAATGGGCCAAGAGCAGGTTCATTAGCACATGTGCTCCCCACCTGAAATCAAACCTTTAGTAGTATTACTACATGGACCTCACAGGCTCAAGTAGCTTCCCCAGGTCATTGACACAGAGACAGTCAAATCCCTCAAATAAGTAGTACTCTGATGAGTTTAGATGTCCAGGAAGTACCTAAGCTGCATTAAAGGGTTTAATGTTGGCAGCCTCCAAACAAAATGAAAGAATCCTCAAAGGTCACTTTAAACATCTTGGAAAGCCATGGAGCACAGAGACTGGAGTGGGGAGCCCACTAACTGAAGCACAAGACTAGGCACTCTCAGGGCCTGACTCTCCTATTAAGGGGATGGAACCTGGAGCACCACCTGTCAGCTGGTGGGGCTGGGGAGAGGAGCCAGAGTCTACACTGTCTGTGAGTCCCAGAGGATACACATAAGTGTGACACCACCCACTGACCACCTTCACCATGTAAATTTCAGACCGGCACTGATGCTTAAAGAGCATATTTCACACTGCATCCTCTGCCTTCATTTTATCATAGTATAAATAACTGGGGAACAGTGAGTCCTCTCTTCCCACTTCACAACACCTTTGAGTATAGTACACGAAGTATATCTTTATCAAAGAAGGTGTACTCTTCACCACAATTATCATAATTTTCTTTACCCAAGTAAAAATTTCAGAGGAGATTTAGGCCAACATCTAAGTGGTCATATAAAAGGGTTTATGGTATGAAAGGATCATTAAAAACAAGTAAACGTCAGATGAGTCTCAAAACAAAAATCAACACTGCTGAGAGAGGGACAGGGCTTAGTTTGAGTAGGGGAAGTGACCTAAAGAGCCTGGTCTGTAGCAGTCATGCAAGGAAGAGAGATGGCCCCATCAGGGAGAATCAGTGGCTTGAGAGTCTCAGAAAACTTGTGAGGGAAGAGGGACACCGTGGATGCAGGAATCAGTGGGAGGCAGCGGCTATTGCAAAGGCTAATCTGTTTGATAGGTGAGGGGAGGCTTGTGTTTTAGCTCCAGTGAGAATCCATAAGTGTCTGTCGGATGAGAGAACATGGGAGTCCAACCTGCGCAAATCACAGATCTGAGACATTCTTTGTACCGTTAGGAGGAAGAGCAAGAGGCACTTTGAAGGTGGCAGTGGAAGCACTGCAGAGGGAAAAGAAACTGGGCCCAACGGCCAGGCCCAGCCTGGGAGCAGAAGAATTGCCAGCACCGGCCAACGAGGCACCAGATGCTCTGGGGGGACATCACTGCTGAGGGGGCGCAGCCTTGGGGGACTGAGTCAGCAAGAGAGCCTGACGGTGGAGGGCGCAGTGGGAGGGCTTGTGAGGACACAAAGCCTCCGTCTCAGAGATGGGCTTTCCACAGTGAGATCAAAAGGGTACACAGATTCACAGGGAAGGTTGGAACCCAGCCAGGCTTCAACCAAAAACAATTTGAAACGTGAGTTATACTTCCGTTAAGGAGAAACAGCCTTTGCTTGGGTCCCATTAATTTCCAAACACAGGGAATCTATAAAATAAAATCACTTATTGTCACAGATTCCACAAGTTAATATTAAAACGAACCCTCACACTGCTTTTCTAAATTCCAAAACACTATTGATTGGATTGACATATTTCTCTCCTAATTAGTTTTTTTACTTCCCATCTCTTAAACAAAAACAAGACATAACTAATTGATAATTTTATGAAGCATCCCTGAGGGCTATCTTATCCATCTTGTCCATAGAGCTAAACAAAAAGAATCATTTGTGGTCTAGTGAAGAATCTGGCAAGACCATATATACACAATCCTCTTCTCATGTCTTTAAAATAAACATTTTAAATAGCACTGTTCATTAAATAAGGGCTGCATTAAAACGGCAACTGGATTCAAGGACTTAATTCATTTTTGGAGCCTCTTCAGGTGAGACTGAATTATCACCTAATGACTCTCTTTACTATTCAAAAACAAATAGCTTTTTTTTAAAGCAAGAAATAAAGAATGTGAAAATAGAACACTTGAAGTAAAATTATAAACATTATGGTGCTGTCACTTTAATATCTATGGACTTAATTGCTTTACAATTGACATGTAAGAAAAAATGTCCCGAGCTAGGTAGAAATACACTGCTGCAGGTTCACTGAGGGGGGAGGAATGAAGACGACACAAACAAACGCAAAGCAATGATTCTAGCTCTCAGGTGCCTTATATATGAAATCACTATGGACAGCTTAGGGACAGAAATAAAGCTTTTCCTTTATTTTTTCTTTCCCTCTGTTTTTCTTTTTAAAAGATATGCATAAAGGAGGTGCAAAGCTCATTACAATATGGGCTGCACACTGTAAACACCAGCATTATTAGATGCCTGTATCGTTTTTTACCCTATGCTTCAAATAGCTATAAGATTAGGTGCTGGATTTATACAAATTGAAATTTGCAACTTTTAATAACCTTAGTGCTTCTACAGACAAATATCTGTCTCCCTCCCTTAAGCTCTCCCTGTGCTAACCAACACGGAGAGAAAAGGAGTAAGACGCCGTGCTTGGAAGCAGGAATTCAACAAACTGTCGTGAGACGTGCCAGTGAGAGACATGTAAGGAGCACGGAGCCTTCAGTTCCACGGATGTGCCCATTTGGAATTTACCACGTTTGCCGGTCAGTGTCCGAAACAGTGCATAGCGACTGTGCGAGCCGCTGCATTAGCAAACTAGCCAGCTAAGTACCCCGCCGTTTATACTTCCCCACTGCACAGTCAGAATGGAAACATTTGCTCTATTGGAAGGCAGTGATAAGGACGGATTTTTAAAGTTTCCATTTTTAAGTGAAAATGAAAGAAAAATGCTCTTCTAGATGTGTTGTGCCTTTGAGCTCCATTTGAAAAAAGAAAAAAAAAAAGGCAGAGAAAGCTGCTGTGAAGGTCACCGAGTGAAAGAACTTCCTCAGGGCACAGAATAAATTAAATCCCAAGGAAAAAATAAAATGTGATTTCCAGAGTGTGAGGCACAAACTCCAAATGACAATGATTGACAGCCAAACTATATCCGTGCAATATCCAAGACTGCACGTTCTCATTTACCTCAGTGTAGCCAGCAAGCGCCCATTAAACATCCGTCTGATGCCCAAATTAACCTTCTTGGCAAACTGAAAGAGGCACAAACTATCATAATCAACCTTTCATTATCACAGCAGCCTCTAGTTAAAGGGTCAGAATAATTGTGCCATCAGAGCCTTGATTGTTTTCAATCAACAGACGGCTGGAGTGACAGCTCCGTGATGGAGGAGTCTGATGAAACCGCACCAGGCCTAATCAGAGCAGATGAAAGGAAGGCATGATTGGTGCAAATGAACAGTCGTGCCTCTCCTTTTCATTTACAATCTGAAATTACTCTTAAATTTGTGGGGTTTTTTTTCCCTCCCTTATGAGCACCACTGAAAGAATGTTTGACTTATTATGAGTTCTGACAGTGCAGAGTTATAAAACACAGGTAGGGTTATCAGCTGAGGCTTTAAGTGGGTATTCAGCATAATTCTAACAAATTCACTCTTGAAAAGCACAAAATGACTAAAAAGGCTTCCAGTGACCTAAACTCTCAGTACTGTTTGATTAGCAGACCCATTTATTCCACTGGCATTCTAAATGGTGAGAAGATAAAACCCAGCGCAGGAATACCCTGCAAATGTTTTCTCTCAGCCCCACTGCTCTGTTTACTTCAGTATTAGTTCCTCTGCCCTAAATCCTTTAAGAGCTCAACCATCAGAGGGCATGGATAAAACTGGGGTTGTTTTGGTTAAGAACCTAATACCATACTAGAAACCACAAGTGGTGGGAACAGGACTGGAACCCACTAACCCAATGCTCATATCAAAAAGAATATCTGGGTAAAAGGAATTAAAAAATTCTGTAATAGGTTGGCTAAATGTGGCAGAAATAGGATTTGGAGAAAACTAATGAAATATAAATCTGCATTTATACAGCTTTTTATTAGCAAATATATCCATTAACATCCTTAAAAAATTTAGCAATAAATGTTATATATACTTGGAGTGGCAAAAATAAGCTTCTGACTTCTATTTTCTTCTTTAACGTTGAGCTCAATCAGGCAATCATGAAAGTATTATGATTTAGGTCAGTACTGCAAAACAAAGGACAGTCAGCCTTTTAGCTGCAAAGATAAATATGCATCTAATGCTTGCGTGTGTTGTGTGTTTTTGTGTGTGTCTACCTGCACGTGTGTGTATGGTGTGAACCAAGAAAGAAGACAGGGTGGTTGCTGGCTCAGGATTCAGGGTAGTTTTGAACCTCTTTACTCAAAATTTTTATCTAAACCTTAGGCCATTTTATTTGCTAGGTTGTGTGTTAGAATGATGAGACAGGGGTATATAATTAACAAAGTAAAAAGAAGGGTTATTAAAAGGAGCCTTGAATTTTCCATGTGTTATTTAGCAAAATTTGTTCCCTCAAAGCTCAAACTCATTTTATGGGTCAATTGCTCACCATAAATGTACCCAGTGTGTATAAAATTCATACAGTTCCACCTACATGCAAATAGACTTTAAGCAGAATATTGCCAAGTCTTTCATATGAATTTCTGTCACATTTCAAAGTTTTTGTTTGTTTTTCCAAAGACAATTCTCAGAGGAAGATATCTGGCAAATGGTTCAAACACATGTACTTTCCACATCCATCCTTGCTCTCTCGCTCACTTTCTCAAGTGCTGTATTCTTCAGCGGGTCACTTTACTTCTTGTGTGCTCACAGGCACCTGCAGCAAGCTTTATCAATGAATGACACACGCTCCAGCATCTCCTGAGGGTTTAGTTCTCTCAGTGTGGTGTTGCCTTTATAAGGCATGACTTTCTTCTGCCCAGAAGGCAGTTTGTGTATAGGTCAAATAGGAGTGGCTTCGGGATACTGACTACACATGGGGTTTAAAACAGGATTTCCTGGCTGTTTCACAGAGCATGAAGATGAAAAGCAGGCCAATTTGGGTAAGTGCCTATTCTAACTCCCAGAATCCAAGGGGTGTGGAATTAATCATTCTAAAGCAACACACAGCCACTCTACATTGCCTAAATCTTAACATGAGAGGAGAAGAGCAGAAAGATTCTTCAGGGGACCTGGCAAACCTGATAAATCAACCCTTTGTTTACTTTATTATTTGCCCTTTATTGGATTTATATGGGGCTTCATTCCAAAGAGTACACAGTCCCAGCAGTGGGCAGAATAAGGAATCGATTTCAGTCCTCAGCAGGTCCAATGTCATTCTCACAGCCAAAGCAAGGGATGCCTAAAGTGTATTTGCCTCTTAACTAAGCATCATCCTTTCTAGATGGAGAGGTTCCGTTTTAGTTTCAGCTGTGAGTAATTTCCCATTGTGATTGGCTGACTTATAGTCAATTTAGTATAATTAATGCCAAATTACATTGTAATTCACGTAGAATTACAAATTAAAAGCTATATTAAGAGCAAATGAATTAATCAAAATTAATGATATTATGCTCACTTGTTTTAAAGTGTTAATAAGATAGGTCTTCCTAAAACATTTAAACTTTAGCGCAACATCCATCACTCCTTTAATTACCTTCTTTCCTTGTGTGGCCAGAGGAGGTGGTGTGTGGGCATTTCTCATCAACAAAAACCCACACAAAGAAGGGACATACATTCAGCCTCCAGCGTGCAGGGCTCTTTTCAGCTTCTGTTCTTGAAGCATAAGTAGCATCTGTGCCACTTACCAATACTGACATATAAGTCTTCCTACAGACAAAGGGGAACAATGTAAAAAATCTTTGATATCTACCTTTAGAACCAATCATAGACTTTTTTTTTTTAAAAGAGATGACTTATCTTCCTGGTTATGCTTTCTCTACCAGAATACTGAAATCCATATGCAGTCTTTCCATGTGTCACCCCAGGTAACGAGGAGGGGGTGGTCAGGTGAAGGAGCAGAACCTCACCATACAGAATACAGAATGCACAGCTCTGTATTATGGGTATAAGAGACGTCTAAGAATGATCTTTATCTATGAATGCTGCCTCCGATTATCATCTTAAAACAGCTACTTTTCTCCTCCAGGTTTGTTGAATCAAGATGTTCTTTATTTTCACTTGTAGCAAAAGTCTTGGCAGCAGGGCTAGGAGAAGCAGTGTGTAGGGATGTCAGTATTCAACAATAAATGTTGAGGCTTCTCCTGGCATCTCTTTTGAATGTAAATAGTTCTAGAGCCTATGGGCCGCCCCACAGACAGGTTTAGATCCTCTTCCCTAGAATGCCCAGAACAGCACATCTCTATGGTCTGACATAGCCAACTAGTGTGAACACCATGGCTATTCCCCTGGTCTGATATTGCAGGATATGGGCCCACAGGTTCGTTTGTATTGAAAAGAGATTAATATTTATGAATTTCAATAAATTATATTTTTCTCCCTTTCTCTTAAATCCTATTTATAAGCCATCACCAAACTGTTAATTTCTGCTTCATAAATTTCTAAATTTTCAATATATTGGGCATAAAATAAAGACATAATAAATCATTTCCATTTGTTTCATCCAATCTCTAGTTCCAGACAGGGACAGCAGCCTGCAGACTTTCTCCCACACAGTCTGTGTCACTGAGGCAGAAATAATGGCACTCCAGGTTCTTTACCCTGATTTAAATCTCTTGATCAGATTTTAAAGCGATCCTCCCTTATTGGCTTTTCTTTCCTGCTTTATACTTCACCACCTTATAAATACTTCGAAGAAATGAAAGGTGGTGCCCTCCTTCTGACAGAAATCTCTATGCACTCTTCCTCATCAAAGCATCTATAGCTCCAATCTGGGATCCAATCAAAAAAGACCTCCAGCAACACCTTTCTGGACTATTACTGGAGTCATTCTTGGAACTTCCTGCAAAGTTCCACAACACGTGAAAATGAAAACTGATAATTTATTAGGAAATGTCTGCTTCTGGATCACTCATTAGAGTAATATATAAAAATTTCTGACTTATAAGAAGACATAAAAGGTACTTTGAAGTTCTGTTTTCTTAGAGACTTACTGTATTTCAAGAGAGCACAGGGACACCTCCCCTGAAACCCGTACTGTGAAGTGAGTCAACCATTGAACCTCTCTAAGTTTCCGTTTTCTCACTAGTTAAAATCTGGATAATATTTGCCTTACCAACCTTAACAAAGCCGATGAGAGACTCAAATGAAATTAGGTGTATAAAAATGCTCTAAAATATAAAACTCTCTAGGCTTGTAAAGAATTATTATTGTTAGTATTATTATTGATGGACTTCTGTGCCTAGCCTCAGGGTTTCTAGCTCATATATAGCTTATAGTTGGGTTTTTGTTTTTAAATCCCTGATAACCCAGGTAGCAGCAATATTACTGCAGGCCACCAATGCATAAGTAATATTCTCCAGTCATCTTTTTCCTTCTCACAGCAGCAACAACAAAAATATCAGTCTGGAAACAACATGAATCACAATGAAAATTAGAAGCAGAGAACATAAATATGTCATATCTCATAAATCACCTTGTTGTTCTGTTGTGCTTATTCTTTTTAAAAAAAAAAAAAAAGAAAGAAAACTATTAACTCATGGGAACAGCAGCACACAAATACAAGCTGGGTCTCCTGTAATTTCTGATAATCACTGCCCCCTCACAGCTACTTGACAACGTGCAGCTCTAGCACCAAGGATTAGCTGGAGCAAAGTCCCTCTGAAATGAACGTGTCATGCATCTCGCAAAGGCATACAGCCCAGACAAACAACAGCAAAGCCACCAGTCAAGCTACTTGGGGATGAACCCTCGCAGAGGAATTAGCTGCATGTAGATCAGAAGGAATGACTGAATATCCACTGTGGCAGCTTCGCGCACCAACCTTTGAAATAGCAGCATTACGCAGTGTCCAGCTGGGGGCCCTTAAAGGATAAAACATCCTCTGGGCCCAGCACTATTTGGGATGCCAAGGAGCCACTGTTTAGTCTCTTCACTAGTATCTAATAAAAGGAAACGCAGACATCCTCATCACATTTGTAGAAAACAACTGTTATGTATAATAGGTGGAAGGAACTATAAGAAGTTTCAGGATGAAAATTGAGAAGTGGTACAAATTTGACTAGTTTATGGAATAGTATGTTAAAAAACAGAATGAGATATCATGAAGATACCCAGAATGTATCTGGGAAAAAATAGTAATGACACATACATGCATGGAAGAGACCTGACGAAATGTGGGAACATGATGAAAAAAATTATAATTTTGCTTGGGGATAAGAGTTTCCAGGCCACAGTATTTTATTCCATTTCTAGTTACCAAGGTCTAAGTATTAAAAATGCAAATGGTACTCATAGAATTTTGTGATTAAATAATCACCCACGGTCTGATTTCTTTGATACCACATGGATTGGCAAAGGTTTGCAACACTGTTTTGAGGTTATGTACAACAAGAGTAAACAATGAACAAAGCACTGAAAAAAAGGCAAAGGGACATGGGTGGTGTGGAAACATCCAAATTAGAGCATTTCCTTTTCCAATGTACTCATATCATTCCTAAATGCCCCAAATTGGCAAAGAAATCATCATACTATTGACTTTCCCTGCTGGGAAGGAGTCAGGCATGATGGGAAAGAGTCACAAGCAAAAGGCTCCACATCAGACTCTGTAAGATCCAGGAAAGCAGGGCCCTGTTGGTTCTTTCCATCACTGACCACCCAGCATCCATCACAGGGCAGGCAACAGTCGTATTCAACGGGACACGGTCAGGCAGAGCCGGACTCAATCACTATTTGGAATGAACGAAAGAATGAATGAGGCACATTCCAGAGAACACAGAAGTAGAATGAGCAACATGACAGACACTGAGGCAGGCAGAGTGGCCATGATCCCTTCAATCCACGGGCACTACTCCAGGGAACTGGAATGATCAGGCCCTTCTTAATTCCTCTTAAAGTCATAGGATTAATTTAATGCACCTCTGTGTTCTTCACTCCTGAGTATTTCTGAACTTCTACTGTAAACTGAAAAGCTATGGACCACAGTGGACAGACCCTAAGAATTAGAAGAGTTTGATATTTTTGCTTTGTTACCTCCGTTTCCCCATTTGTACCACAGGAGAACAAAGCAATGATAAATGCAGAAGCATTCTTAAAATTGTGATGTGATATTCAAATTAGAAGTATTATGATAGTACTGTTTGACATATAGTACTGTTTGAAGTTCTTGCTTCTCCCCGGCCAGAGGTACATTTGGGTCAATTTATCGTCTAAGAGACAAAAGATGAAAGCTGAGTATATTGCTAGTGTCCTCTACTTTCCAACTGTAAAGGGAGAGTTGCTTTTTGTTTGGGTTCACCTCTGGGACTCCTTTTCAGGAAAATAATTAAATCAAACTGTAACATGGGTGATTTTGTGGTATAGATAAAAGCCCAGGAGGAGCTTGTCAAAAAACCACTGCATTTGAGGTTGTTGACCACTCTAAACAATATGTGACTTACGTCTCCAGAGATGTAAAGTGAATGTGTTATTAACAGTATGACTCAGGGAAGCAAATTTCCAACAAAAATATAAGGAAAAATGCAGTCTTTAAAAGGTCGAACTCATTTTATATACCAATTTTTCTAGAATAAATCCAGCCTTTTATAGGAATAGGATGTCTTATTATCCATTCAATACATTTTAATATGAAAACTCTACGTTATTGTTTTTATTTATTATTTATAGAGTGCAAGAGAACAACATGGCAGTGTACAATGCAAACTCTACAGCCTCTGCCTCCAGGAATATGTAGTCGAAGGCAAAGGTAAACAAGATTACTCCCCGGCCCCAAAGCAGGTAACATGGTTCGTCTTCGCCATACTAATATGGGACATAACTAGGATAAAGGAGACGCCCTGCTAAGGGGCTGACCTTGTTTGATGTCACTCACATGACCACTGAATTGTTTGGTCTTATTACCTATTGAAGTCCAGGCAAAGTTAGCCTCAAAATATAAACAGGAAGTGTTAATAAAGGAAAAAAAGCATTGACAGGACCACAAGTCTTACAAAGGAAGAAAAGTACAGTCCTTACAAAATAATAAGTCCTCCTCACTAAAACTAGGGAATAGTTAATAAATTAATAAAGTAAAATAAAACATCTACACATTCAGGAACAAAGGTAAAATAAATCTAATTTAATAATTCAATATTTTTGTAAAGCCTTTTACCCCAGGATCTAGCTTCCAACACTACACCATGCACGTAACAGATACTGAAAAAAATATTCGTTTTGATTTCTACAAACTATCTTTATCCATTTTTAAATATTTTTGCTTCTGCTACTTCAGAGATGAGATAAAAATTTAAAGAGCTAGATTAATGGTTTAAACTCCAAAGGATCCTTCCCACATGGGATGAGGCCTGGGAGGAGGGAATGGAGTTGGCAGACCCGTCCTATGCCTCTCCCTACAGCATGGTGTGGGCATTCAGTAGGTATTCGGTAAGTACTGAAGGGTGGAGAGCCACGCCTTCTCCCTATGCTGCTATGTATAAGAATTTATGTTATATTCAGGCTCTTTCTATAAACTGTATTCCCATGGAATGCAGTAATGGTCCTCTCATTCCAGTGAAAAGAGAACCCGAGGTAGAAGAGGCAGAGAACATACATTCCTGAAAATGAAACTGCAGTTTGCCAGCACTTCCTAAGAAAATGAAAGCAGATTCAATGCATGGGAGTGGTATGGTATTACTTCATTATTTTGTTCTAAGTTTTGTTTTGTTTTTGATGAAGAGTTCCCATATTTTGGCCTTTTATTTAAAAGTATTTAATTGACAACTAAGGATTGTATATATTCAAGGTGTTCAATGTGATGATTTGATATATATACTGTGTAGTGATTATCACAAATTAACTAACATGTCCATTACCAGCCATGCTGTACATTAGATCCCCAGAACTTATTCATCTTATAACTGAAAGTTTTATACTCTTTGACCAACATCTCCCCATTCCTTCAATTACCCAACCCATTATGGTAGTAGCCTGGGGTTCAGTAGCCTGAAACCATGCACTGAATCTAACAGAAGGTGCTTAACAGGGCCCTATTGAAACACAGCTCTAAGAGCTAAAACCCAAAAGCAAAACTGAACTGGTTGAGACCTGTCAGGACACAAATGTGAGTGACCTCATGCCCCGTATTTCCTTTTCAGCTGATTTGCTCATTTTTAGTCTCTTCTTTCCTTGAGTTCTATAACCATTTTGGTATCTTTCATCTGGAGCCTGAGAAGTTTCTGGCCTTAAAACACAAAACCAAATTGTTGAGCTGAATTTAAAGAAACAGTATTTTTTGAGGAACTTCTAGGTCCTTCTGCATCTGAGGTGTGTATGTGATACAAGTCTCTAGGTTACCTCTGAATATAGAGTGAAGCTAACCAACAGACTAAGTAGTTTCATGCTGTGGAAGGAAGAAACGAATTATCTGGGAGGGAACAAGAAGCCCTCTGTGAGAAAGAGACGGAGAATAAAGTTTTAAAAGGTCAGATGGCAGAAAAGAGCAGATATCAGGCCTAATCTCAGGATGTTTCACAGGTTCACAGATCCATAGAACGGTTATTGTGGCCGGCCTGCGGTACATTTTGTTAAGGAAAGGGACTGGGTAAAGGGACAACAGGAAAAAGTAAAAAAGAGTTGTTCAGTGAGGATAATTTGAAGGTTCTTATGACAGGTCTTCTGGTAAATAATGAAAATTAGGCCTTTCACCAAAAAAAGAGATTGTCCTAGATCACATTATCAGTATGTAGCAGAAGAGCCACCTGCGTAAACGGGTGTGTGTTCACTATGCTCTCACTTAAGTTACTGGTTGCAAGTATTAATCAAATAGCACGACCCTCCACCTGCTTTTCTATTACCTATCCTACTTTGTGCCAATTTCCTTTCTCCTCCCCAACACCCCTTGCCTCACTGTTCTTCTTGAGACATGGGATGGGGATTTGTCAAAGTCAATGAGCACTTTATTACAGTGAGAACACTCTGTAATGAACAATTCAGCAATTTAATGAGATTCTGTAGATCTGTCTCCAGCCTGTCCATCAAGTTTCACTTCTATAAAGCACCCTGACACTAATCCTCTGGCATACCCAATCTCCACCCTGGGCTGAATATTAGATTCTTCCATGGTATATTGCATTACTAGTATAACCTCAGCAAAAATGATGAACTTAACTATACTCGAGGCAAAATAGCTGGTCTGATTTGATTTTTCTCTATTGGATTGAATATGGGGAAATCACTTATTTACTAAGATAAAGCAAAAACAGTTTCTTATTGCCTGCTGAATGCCTAAATTGATAATATTTATGTGAGTGTTTTAATTCTTTCTTGAAGACCAGGTATAAAAAAAAATGTATTGCCTACAGCAGAAACGCACTTTTAAAATTCTACATTATAAAATTAGTAACCTTTAGAGAGGCAATTATGATAACTCTTAAGTGGACAGTACGGAATTTTCTTGACACTCAGACATCTGCACATTACCACATTGATCTCTGGCAGCACCTTCAATCATGCCACCAAAAGAAACAGAAGCCACAAGGATGCTTGGCCTCAGATCTCAATTCAGTTAGAAAAATTTAAACACAGGATTCATTCCAAGTCTCTTTTTTCCCCCCGGGAAGTGAAGAAAATTTGGCTACTTCCCACATTGAATTGACCAAAGTAAATTCTGTTGATTTATGTTTATAGGGGAGAATTGCAGATAATTGAAATTGCTACTAAAAACACTTCCTCACCAACAGTCTCAAGCTGTCTGAACAAACATTACCAGAAATACCCAAGAAGCAGCAAAAACTTACGATGTGCTTTTTTTGTCCTTATATTTTCTTTGTCAAGACAGTGTAGAATAATGAAGTCAAGACAGTGTGGAATAGTGAAGAATAGAAATTAATCCAAGAAAGGGCAGGTGTCAGCAGACTTAAATTTGAAGGCTGGCTCTGTTCTGTAACCCTGAGCAAGGCACTAATGCTTCATTTTGTTTATCTGGCAGATTGGCCATTCTTCAGGCCTATTGTCAATAAGTTTACAAAGAACCTAAGATCCAGGCAGCCTTTAGTACACTGTCCCTCTTATTATCCTCACTGTTGGATGCAATAATGAAGAGGGAACTGATTAATGCAATACAAATAAAGAAATAAGGGAGAAACTCATCAGGAAAATCATCAATCAGTAGAGTCAGATGCTGGATAATTAACAGCTACCTATGACTCTGGGCCAGAATCAAAGCACCCTCTAACTACCATTTGATAAGAGACTAGGAATTCACTGTTTCATCAGCTAAGACTTGAAATTTTCCCTTGTAATCTGTATGTAATTATTTTTCAAATGTTTGTGAAATCCTGAAGGCATGGTGGCCTGGAAGTAACAAAACGGCTAGCCAGTGCTTCAGAGTGGGAAGATCGACAGTGTAAGAGGAAGGGGGAAGATGGGTTCTATTTTCCACCAACATTGTGTGGATTGTTTAAGGATACTCACTGGGGATGCGCAGAAGAGGATTTAAATTGAATAATCAACTTCAAAACACAAAACAGCCTCCCATGCCCTAGACAAAGGAGTGACACAATGTAAAACGAGTGCTATGTCAGGCCAAAAGGCAGGGCTTAGGAAAATAGCAATGCATGTAGAATAAACTAAGGAGGCAGATTTTTCCACTGCAGGCAAGAAGAACTTCATTTCATTCCAGCTCCAAGCTGCTCTCTGTTGCAACAAAGAAATGTTTCTGAATTGTTTACAGGAAAGCCCAGAATTTATTCTGATTCCATTGGTCTTGAAAGTGCATATATATCACTTGACAATCCATTTTTCTCACATTCAGTTTAAGAAACAATTTTTTTTCAGGGAACAAACGCTTTGGCTCTTTCTGACATGATGTTAGGTTCTGGGAAGCCACAGCGAGGGTCGAGTCTCACCTGTGATCCCACGAGTTAAGCTGCAGTCAGCGGAGGCCTCCGGGCCGGCCTTAAGGGCTAGTGTTCTCCAGTCACTTGCCCACCAACGAAGCATGACTTCTCAAACTTCAATCCCAGGAGGACCAACCCAGATAAAATACCAGTCGTTAACCCTCAATCCTTTACCTTCTAATCATGCCATGCCTTCTCAATGTCCAACAAGGACTGTGCAGAGCACCCTTACCTGCCAGATCTGCTCCTCACTCAGGGAGGTCAGGCGGTCGCTCTTCAGGACCTCCTGCAGCAGGCAGTAAGGAAGCGTTAGAACGTCCTCCGGGCGGCTCTTCAGGAGTTCAGAGAGATGTTTCACTAAGAAATCAATCACTGCTTTCTCCAACAAAGTGAGGTTAAAGAGGTCAGCAAGTCTGTACAGATCCAAATAATTAAAGCTATTTAATTCCTGGGTGCCAAAAAATAAAAATGAAAAAGATCTCTTAGAAATCAATCCACAAAAGGGCAGGCAAGAAATTAAGGTTGACTCACTAAGGTTCTTATAACAGGGGTGGGAAAAATGGGACTGCTAATGAAAAAAAAAAATTCAATTCTAAGGCTTCGGGTAGAGAGACAACTGCTGCTCTAGAATTCATAATTTTTCCTCATTTTATTCCTTTTAAAACCCACATAGTTAAAGACATCTTAATAAAGGAAGTAAAAGGGGCTTCTGGTTTGAGTGGCTGAAATGTTACTTTGCAACTTTTCAGGCACATTTTACTAATGAAGACAATTGATTTTTCTACCCTTACCATATTTTAGAGCTCTCGTTTTTCCTACTAAAGATAATGTAAGCGCAGAAACTGAGATTCATGATTAGATGACCCAAAACTACATGCGGACAGATTGACTCTGTTCTTTTTCCAAAACTTCAAACTCAGTGCATCTTTGAGTTCTACAAAACAACCCTCACTGACTTAATTAAAACAGAGTTTTACATGTAAGGTCTCAGGAAATGAGGACATCTCAAAGAAAAGGCTCCTGCCCAAAATAAGTCTATACTGAAGCCACCTAAGATTAATGATTTATAATCGTTCTTTGTTTCTGGTTAGCCACAAACATTCACACCACCAGTGGCATTCTTTCCCACTGTTTCAAAGAGTTTGTTTTGGGGGACTTCACCTGTCTCTACAAGCTCTCAAACTCATGGCCAGGGCTCTACAATGACAGCCCCAGAGGCCAACGGCTTCCATGGAACCTCTGCCATTGTAAACCATGGAGAAACAGAGTGGGCACGTACACATGTTGACAGAAAATTTACATATTTCCAGTAGAATGAGAATGGGCTTTGTTCTACGTTTCCCTCATTTTTAACTTATAAGTATTAAAGCACAAGCTTTAATAATATAAGGAAGGCAGAATGCCATCAGGTAGTTATTTTACTCTATTGATCTATTTAAGTAATTTTACCCCTTTTCTAGTTACCTACGGGTATTAAGCACTCTTTACCGAGATGCGTGTAGTCTGCGTATCAGTAAACTGTATAAAGTGGGGAGTTGAAGAAAAAAGAAAACCCCACTGTCACTGAAGCCATGGTAACGTAGCACACACTCCTCCTGTTGGGACAGACAGACTCTGTGAGCTTTAAGCAAAATCATCACTTCTTGTCCTTTTGGTTAAGACCATATGTGAGCAAAATAAGCATCAATAATTCTGCTTTTAAGGATTTCCATTAATGTGATGGAGGTGGTGGAAAGCTATGGTTAAACTGCATTAAATGCTCACTGTGAATAGGAAAAAAAAATCACTGCTGTTTTAAAAAGAGTTCCATTATGTTTCTGGTTATAAAAATCAATACATTCTCATTTCATAAAATTCGGGATATACAAAGTATGGAAAACAAAAATCATTCATAATTTCACCATGCAGAGATAATCACTATTAATGTTTTTGAGACACATTTCTAGACTTTTTAAAGGAAGCCTTTTATGTGTCAAGAAAGAATAATTGCATTCAAGGCAAAACAAATCATTAGCCACCACTGGCACTAGGGGGCAGCCGGGCTAGTAGAGACAACAAAGGGCCATGAAGTCACTCAGACCTGGTTCAGATCCTGCTCTGCCACTTCCCGTTGGCTGAACCTCAGTCACTGAATCTCCTTATTCCCCATGTACAAAATTGAGAGATCAACCGGTTCACAGGGTTGTCATGGAGATAATGTATGAAAAACGGTTAACATAAAAGTTCAGCACGTGGAAAATAGACAATCGATACCTTAAAGAACAATAAAGTATGTCTGAGTATTTGGTATCCGTAAACTGTGCTTCATCACTGATGTAAGGAGGTCAAAATGAAGAATATGTTCTCTTTTGATATCCAAGTCTTATCCAAGTCTTGAATAAGGTGTACCATTAAGTCAGGGAAAGAAAGGATGGCCAAAGTAAAATTTATAGAATTGGGTTATAAAGTAATTGCATGTTAATGCTTTCCACAGCTGTAATAATGACCCAAGCCTTTCTCCTAAGCTCTAAATTCAACTGCCTATAAGGCAATTTCCCAACTGCCTATAAGAGGACATCTTCTCCTGAGTATCCCACAGCCATGCTGAACTCATCATGTCCAAACTGTACGTATTTTATGTAAACCTGCATCTTCTGTATTCCCTCTCTCAGAGAATGGCCACATGTAGCCACTGACATCAGGAACCCAAAAGCGGGCCCCATTCCTCCCTTGTATCTTCCTCCCTAGCCAGTCACCAACTCCTGTCTGTTCTTCCTCCTTAGCATTTCTTGTTCTGTCCCTTATCATCTCCTGTCTGGATTTCCTGCAACAACATCCTAAATTATCATTCCTGCCTCCAGTATCCAATTCTCAATCTTCTCTTTTTACTAGAATCTGACCACAATGATCATCTGTTTAAAACCTATGAATAGGTTCCCATTTCCTCGTGGGGAAAAGTCCAAAATCAGTAAGATTGCATAGGGCTTCCATGACCTGGACTCAGCTGACCTTCTCATCCCACAGTGCTGCAACCCATCCATCCTGGCGTGGCTCCAGCCATGATAACCACCTACACATTCACATCCTGTGCCAGGACTCCAGCAGGCACTTGCAATGCAATGGCAAGCAAAAACAGGCAGGCCCCAGGCCTTGTTTACTGGAAGAGAGAGCCAGCCATAAACCAAAAAAAAAATCTTAAAAACGAATGGAAAATTATAACTGAGGTGAAGATTAAAAGGGGTAGAACATAGAGCTGTGAATGGCTGTAAGAAAAGATTTGGCCTGGAGTGGAAAGATAGTAAAGGGTTCCCTGACAAGGCATAGGAAGCTGACAGCTGACTGAAGAGCAGACATTAACTCAGCAAACAGTGGGCGGGGGATGTATCTTAACTATAATTTCTTATTTCTATATTCTTGATGCTCCAGTATCTGGGGTCTCGCTGACTGGGAAGAGACCACCCCTCCCAGCACCAGCCAATTCCTAGAGATAGATAGCAAATGGCTTTACTCTGAACCACCTGCTCTATCTGGCACTTACATTCCAGGAGGCAATATTCCTCTGTCTTGATCATCCCAGGGCCAAATACCAGACAACCAGAGCCAGCCCCTCTACCCGAGAGCCCACTGAAACCATTCACACTAGCCAGCTGTAAGCCTGCTTGCCCTGCCTTACCCCTTCCTTCCTGAAGAAACCACAATAAAGGCTCCCGCTCACTTTCCCCCTTCACTCCCTCTGCCTCCTCACCAACCCCGGGGCTTCCTGACGTGGCCCTGCAGCCTGTGCCCCGCTCTTGGGAACTGTGAGTAACAAACTCTCTTTTCAATGGTAATTGTCTCCTGAACTGTTGGCCTCATCACAACTCAATAATAAAACCTACCTCGTAAACCAGGATGGTGGTGGGACTGCAGGGAGAATGCTCCAACAGAGGAATCAGCACGTGCAAATTTCCCATGGATGAGGAGCTATGTTTCTCTTGTTTGTTGGAACATCCTATTGATGTACAGCACAGCCCCCTTCCTCTCCATGTCACCCTCTGTCACATTACTCCCTTTATTTGCTGAATTTTAGTGTTTACCACCATCTGTAATTACCTTCTGCATTTATTTGTCTACGTGTTTATAACATGTTTGTCTCCTCTAACCCAGCCCCCAATAAGGAAGTCTTAGGAGAGGAAGGACCTGCCTGTTTTGTTCACTGCTGCATCCCTGGAGCCTAGAACAGTGCCAGGTACAAGGTAGGGGGCTCAAGCCAGACTTGCTGAATGAATGAACCATTTTACCTTTTCAACTTTCCTGGCTCAGGTTAAATTGACCACTTACTCCCTTGGGCTTCTGCTCAGCCCTCTGCAGGTTTCTAGACATCACTTGATACTGTACGTGCCTTTTGATTGCAGATCTGTCTCCCTCTATGAAATCTAAGCTCCTTGGTAGCAAGGATTATATTTTACTCTTTATGTGTCCCTGGTATCCAGTAGGGATCAGATGCTCAATACATGTGTGTTTAATGAAAGGATGCCCATGAGCTTTTCTTGTTCGCCTGTAATTCAGCAAAACTAGAACAGCCCATATCTTCCCAACAGGTCCACCTAATTCTGAACCCCATCCAAATCAAGTCATTTTTCATATCTTATAGGTCTCCCTCATCTTCCCCTTCTCTTTCTGACCTTATTACACATACACACAAAGGCAAAGCAGTGGTCATTCAGTTTTCTGAGGGGAAAATTGGTCATAATGACTAGAGTTCAAAGTGTTAATGGACAAGTGAAATATAACCATTCTTTTGTGAGAAAAAAATTTTCAATCTACCCCAAATTTCTTTTCCAGTTCAAGCAAATTATTTCCCCTATCCACTGGCTACTCAAATCAAAGTATTTTAATACCTTTCAAATGATACTTTGTCCTAAATATGAGATTGTCTCAGTTCTCCCACATTCTGTGACTTAAAAATCCAAGTACCCAGGTAGAGGCAGTGGTTTTAAATGGAAATTATAGCTCAGCAACAGGAAACTCTCTTGAGTAAAAGAAAATCTTTCTTTTTCTAAAAAGGTTTCATTTCTGTCACACTGCTTCTCACCTGAAATTTAGTTTCTATTCAGAATTATGGTGCATACATTGTTGTTCTTTGGGGAATATTTTAAAATAGTATTTATTTTCCTTTGGTTTAGGGCTATTTGGCTTCTCTTTTTCCTTCTATTTGTTTCTTATAGTGTGAATGACAAGTTAAATAACAGAAGAAGAGCCATAAAATGTGTCCCCAATATTGCACTAGCTATGGAATAAACATCAGTTTTTCAAGTTCAACAATTCTTAAACTTTATATATCCCCCAAACCCGTCTTTCTGTGCAGCCTGTTGCCCTAATTAGATCTTTAAAATGGTTATTCCCCAGATTAACTACTGAACATGGTAGGGAAAAGAAAGCATGAAAAAGGCAAATATGATCTTATTTTGGGTTATATTCAAAGCTAATTTGCTTGGCAAATTATCCAGTGATTAGGACATGAGTGGAGGAAGTAGGGCAGTGTGAAGGCTGTGTTGACCCTGTGGCCCATCTACCACTCTTCTCAAACCAGGGACAGCAGCAAGAGAATGATGAGTCTCGGCCTTTGTGATGTCCCCTGATGGATGTCATCGGACTAGAGTGATTGTCCATTGACTTTGAAGTGTCTCTCCATATCTCAGTTAAGCAGGTGCTAATAACAAATGATCAACATTCAGATAAGTAGTACTTTATTTTATAATTTGCGATAGATTTCAGCCTATCCCTGAAATAATGTCACTCAGACTCACTTGCATTCTATTATACTTTCTTGAGTGGAAGAAAAGCACGTAGCCTTTTGTCTGCAAATTCACTGCACGTAACCCGCAGCCGAGCTTGTGAAAGCCACAGCCAAGAGCTATGTCTTGTGTGCCAACAGCAACACAAGATGGGAATCAACAATGTATATTTCTGAAATGTAGTCTATCTTAGATTTGGCTATACCCGTGGCTCCTTAGCTTGTCAGTAACCCCTTGCCTATTCAGCATTGCAATTTAATCATGTCCGTGGCACAGAAATTGTACAGAACACAGAAAATATTGTCACGTGATTGCATCTACCATAGACTATTCCTAGTATCTGTCCACAAACACTTTGCTCAAATCTAGGAGTCCTTGTTAAACTGACAAGATTCAGAAATCTGAAGGAAATGCTTTGACTTACTACTATGAATACCTGTGCTTCAATAACACCTAATTCTCTTGTGGCCTCATCTAGTTCTGAGAATGTCACTGACTTGTGAAAGAAAAATAAGCATCAACACCATGTACTATCAGTATAGAAAACCATGACTTAAGTTGAAGATAGTAAAAGTCTCTCAAAGTTAAAATAAGGATAATGCCATTTTGATTTCCTGATTTTTCCCTCTCTAAGACCACTAAATTGAATAGGATTCCAGATTTTTCTGGTAATAACACTGAACAGGTGGTCATTTTAACAATGGTATTTCACTGATGTATAATCTTTCATTTCCAATTACTGATGTCCTTCACTAAGATACCACCCTTTCAAAATGTCACCCAATTATCACATGTCAATATTACAAATAAAGCTGGTCAAGAGACATGGTTTCTACGTACGTAATGACATACATAAACTTGAAGTTCTAATATAAAATGGTGACATTATATCACATTTTGAGGATTCTTCTAAATGAAAGATCACTCTTGATATAAAAGTAATTATCTCTTTAAAACCACTCCCAAATCTATTTCAGATACTTTGAAAAACCCAGTCTATATAAAAAACAACTATGGTTTGATTTTTAGCAATGTTAACTCAAAGTGAAATTTAAAAAATTGTATCAGCTGCTTATAGAGACCAAGTACAAAGTAGGACATGGTAAGTATGAAGCCCTTCGCCACAGACTGAATTGTAAGGCCTCCTACTTCAAGTCCCCTGTCACCTACCAAATAAGCTTCCCACCAAGCCATTCATGCCTGCAGTCTTTCAGCTATTAAAAATGCTTCTGGTAAATAGTAAAAAAGTAGATTCTGCATCTTAGGCTTTTTGTATCCTACACAATGCCAACCATAATGCCTTTTTTTTTTTTTTTTTTTTTTTTTAGACAAAGGCTCACTGTGTTGCCCAGGCTGGAGTGCCATGGTGTCAGCCTAGCTCACAGCAACATCAAACTCCTGGGCTCAAGCAATCCTTCTGCCTCAGCCACCCGAGTAGCTGGGACAGCAGGCATGTGCCACCATGCCCAGCTAATTTTTTCTACATATATTTTTAGTTGGCCAATTACTTTCTTTCTATTTTTTATTAGAGATGGGGGTCTCACTCTTGCTCAGGCTGGTTTCAAACTCCTGACCTTGAGTGATCCTCCCGCCTCGGCCTCCCAGAGTGCTAGGATTATAGGCATGAGCCACCGTGCCCGGCCCATAATGCCTTTTTCATAGATTGTAACTGAAAAATATTTGTTGGATTACGAATCAAAAAAAAAAAAAAACCCCCAAGAAGTTGTGAGGCACATCTATGACTTTACATGGAAAGAGAAAATGATAGCTTCATTTTAGATAAAGACTTCATAATTGGGCAAAATGTACAGATCTCTCACACTTAACTGAGAAAAGTGCTTAACTTTAGAAGTGCTTAACTGAGAAAAGTGTTGCATCTGAGCTTAAGAAATTCTCTTGTGATGCTAAGTTATTTGTTAGGTTTTCCATACAACTGGTAAATATGGTGGAAAGCACACCTGTGGTGCCAGATGTGAGTGAGGCCTGATTTCCACAGGGAATCTTGGGTCTTCTTACTTTCCACATGTGAGAGTTTTCTCCCTTTTTCCCAAATGTTGAAAAAGAAGTGGACTTCTCTTAGTATTTAGTGATCATCAAAAAAAATAAATATCATCTGGAAAACCCCATGGATTCTTCCAAGAAACTCCTAGATTTGATAAATGAATTTGGTAAGGTCTCAGGTTATAAAATCAATGTGCACAAATCAGAGGCATTCATATACGCCAAAAACAGTCAAGCTGAAACTCAAATCAAAAAGGTAATACCCTTTACTATAGCCCCCCCCAAAATTAAATATCTAGGAATAAAT